>ML685772.1:14586593-14602635 GCA_007922175.1 Pelusios castaneus | reverse complement strand
GGATTTTCTCCCACGAAAGCTCATGCGATAAATAAATCTGTTAGTCTTTAAAAGTGCCATAGGACTCTGTTGTCTAATCACTCTCTGTTGCAGTTTCTCTTTAATTCAAATGAAATGATCTTGGCAATTGGAATAAAGCATTAACACTTGAAAGAAAGGTTGTAAAACTATTCAGAGTGGTTTGACTGACAATTGAGTTGTTTGTATTTTGTTTTAAGAGCGAGAGCAAAATCAAGGGTGGAGGGAATTGATACTTTTTTCCTGTGGTTGTTGAATTTTGATTAAAAATGGCTTTGGAAATGCATCAGTTAACTTATATGGACGTGTGTGGGGAATTGTGACGTCTTGCTTGCTTGGATTTACACCTCATCCATAGTCTTGGTGCCTGCATCCCTTTATAAGTGCTAAAATTCTGGATCAACTGTGTGACTAAGATAATGTTATGCTTTAGTATGAGGAAAGTTTAATAATATTAGTATTATTTTAGCCATCTAAGCAAATACTAATAAGCTTGAAAAGAAAAAGGTAATCTTCCAGTATTTGTATACACAGTATCTTCTGAGACTATACAAAACAAAGTTAGTGTTCATTTAAGTTTTTTTTTTTTTTAATTACCAGGGAAAAATAAGATAACCCTTTGTTTTAGGTAAAATTTTAATCCTTTATATGAAATCCTTTCTCATTCATGGCTATAGACAGTTTTGCGGAAAAAAGTAATTATTGCAAATTGTTCTTGATTTTTGGTTTAACTTTTTTTTTCTTCTCATTTCTATGTCATCTCTATGTGAATATTATTCACAGAGACTATCCCAGCTTGACAACTGTGCTTTCTGTCTCCTGGGTACCTTCACTGTCAACTAGTAACATCAGAAAAATGTTCCCACAGGGACATTTTTAAGCATATTCCAGTCACACTGTGTGAATGAAGCTTTTACAGTTAAAAGAACAGATGAAAATATATTGATTATATTTTGTATTCAGTTTAGCAGTTTTAGATAGCTGATGTTCAGGTTGTGATATTGTCTTATTGTGTTAACCAGAAAGCAGATGGCATGGTGCCACAGAAGTATAATTTTACTTAAAGGAACTTTAAAGGTTTTGATGTTTTTTTTTCTTTTCTTCTTCTTTCCCTGATGGCTTTTTTTTTTATTGAAGGGTAACTTGAGGAGAGCTGGTAGCAATTTTATTGCCTTCCCATGACAGTTTGAAATAATAGCTTGATCTTTGGTTGCCAGTCAACTTTCTACCAGTCAGCTTGATTCTGGTTTTTATCATGTGGCAATGTAATATAAAATGTATATGTTTGTAGTTGGCTATAAGAAACTGGCTTATTTTTATGCTTCAATTAGCAACAGACGACTAAGCTCCAATTGGTCACAATTTTGTAAACTCCTAGAAGTCACTTTCTTTCATCCTTTTGATTAAAGAGAGCTCCCAAGTTTAGGCTCAATTTCCCAGGAAAGCTTGAGGCACATCTGGCCTATTTAGCTGTTCACATTATATACAGTTTAATTTTGCACACGATTAGTCTTTCTTTCACGTTAGCCATTGACTTAATTCAGGAGTTTTGTTAAAGTTCTTTCCTAGCTAAAAGCACAATCCACTCAAAAACCACCTTCAGTGATGTTTCAGCTATGCTATAATTCCCTGTACTAGAAAATGTTCTGACTGTGTCAGAGCAGTACTACGATAGGTGTTTGTTAAATGAAATTAGATTCTATAGTTTTTGCTGTTTCTGTTACCTCAACCGTTAGGAAGAGTCAAAAACAACTTGTAACCTTGTTTCACACAGTGTAGAGGGCCAGACCAAATTATTTTTGGATTTCCTGTCACCTCCTTGGCTGATTTTTATGGATGGCTCATGTTAAAAGTAACTATAATGGTTGAAACTGGAAGGGTTTGGTCTTTGGGTTTTTATTCTTCATGGAGAACAGTTTATTTGTGTGTGGTTTGCCACACTACATGGATAATTCTATCAAATCTGGGCTTTATTATAGGTTTATAACAGTAGAGCAGTAGCAGTAGTTGTCTGTTTCTGGGTTTCATGTCTTTGTCTGCTTTTCTTTTTGGGGGGAGGGAGATTAAATTAGGTCTATAGGTTTGCAACAAAAAATGAAAATTAGACCCAAACATAAATTAGAAATTGACCCCCTTTTCTCACCAGGAGTCAGTGGTGTTACTGGAAATTGTACATAAGATTGGCTAAATGTCTAGGCACTTGTTAGTTTTCTAAAGATATACGAAAGTATACCTGGAGCATATGTGAGCATTCATTTTACCAGTTAATTCTCCTTGATTGAATGTTATGTGATGTACATACGAAGGTTAAGTTGTGCTGAGATCTGGGCTTCAAGGAAAAATTATTTCTGTCATAATTTTGAGCATATTATATGTTGTTGCTTCACATTGTAAATTACTGACTAAAAAAGAAATTCAGGTTCCCAACTCTATTAGCTGGTATGAAGACGAAATTTGATATAACTAGGATAATATTGCTTGTTGCTGTTTTAAAAAAAATAAAATATAAAGACATGCTACTGTTTTAAAAATACAGCAACTAAGCTTTTCAGAATCCATCAACATTTGGCCAGTTGTGTTCATTTCCATTTCTTGTTGAAATCCTTCCCCCCGCCTTCCCATGATGCTTAGCATATTCCAGACAGTGAAGTAGAAAACAGGCAGCTGTTTCCATTACACCACTGGTATGCTATACTCCCCATAATTGGTATATTTCTTTTTTTTCCCCTTCCTCTCCAACCCTCCCCACTATCCCCCGCCTTTTTAAAGATGTCTTCCTCACTGACATGTGGGAACTCTGGTTTATCTGTTCCCAGGTTATCCCGTCCTTGTTAGCGTTTTTTTTTTTTAAATAATCTGCTATATTTCTTTCCACGAAGAGCCTGATTTGGCAACTCTTGATCGTATTGAGTCTCCAGTCCCTACTGATGTTGAGTAGCAGTTAGCACATTAGTTGTCACTGGGATTACTTGAATGAGTTAGGACTACTCAACGTGAGTTCAGGTTGCAGAATAGAACCTTAAATTAATAATTTTCATGATGTCTCTGATAACTCTTGTGTAATTTTTTTTTTTTACCTCCAGTCTGGGTATCTCCTTTACACTCTTACTTTCCTTTTCCATCCGCTCCACTGAAAATAATAGTTTCATAGCTGTACGCTGTTATTGCTGAGATATGACTGAGAAACCTGCATGCAGTACATTGAAGCACATTCATTTTCATCTAGTACCCGTTTATTGCCTTGAGCACTGTAAATCTGTCAGCTCTTCACGATGCTTTCACCTCTTTCTTCATTTGCTCCAGCTTCTAGTTTGACAATGCTCCCCTGAGGCAAAATTCTAATCTGCTTCCAATTAGTTGCAAAATGTGACTGAAATTTCCACATTATGACTGCTGTTTTACTTGCATGCACACATCTAGAAACAAATTAATGCTCTTGAATATTTATTTTTTGAGTCCTTGGATTTACTTTCAGAGGAAAAGTTGCCAACTGTTTTCAAGTGACTTGCAAGGTTTACATTTTCCCTCAAACTCTAATATTTATCATAGGTTTAAAGATGACTTCTGTCATTTTTTTTCCAAAAACCTACCCTTAAATCTTTCCAGCTTTCTGAAATTATTGAAAATAGATTACATATGGAGAAGTTGTAAAAACAAATTACTCTAGTTTTAACTAGACTTTTGTTAATTTATAATTATCTTTCCTATTCAGAATATAAGAATTTGGTTACTATGAGGGTTAGTATAGTACAGACATTTTTTTTTCAAGTGGTTTAATATACTATTCAGGAGGAAGAAAATGCTTTTTTCCTAACTCTTCCATCTGTCAGCTAAGATCTATGTCCCTAAAAGTAATTATTGTTTGGTCAGGGGAAGAGTCTTAAATTCATCTGATTTCCTGGTTTATGCAAGATTAGAATAGATATGGCTTATTTAAATGTGAATGTGTCCCTTTAAAATGTATTTTGTAATAGCCAGGATGTGATCTTAAAACCTTCCTGGCAGCAGTCTTTATATTCTTGTGAATAGGACTATGCCATGACAATGAGACACTTGGGTGAATAGGAAATAGTGCCATAAAGGCTTTGAGGACTAGACTTTAATTTGTGTGGCATTTGAAGCTGGGGAAAGCACAGGAACCTAAAAGTCAAGAGCACCTGGACGTAGAGATCCTGCTTAGGCAAAACTCCCATTGAAATTTCCATTGTATTACATAATACAGTGAGGTGGCACTGTATCTAGTAGCATATGTGGAGAAATGCTGTGTATTTAACTCTAGTATACCAGTAGCTAAATTTATAGGTGCAAATCTTTAGCGGAGCTTAGCACTATACAGCTTGGCAGATTGATGTCAGCAGCTGTAATAGACTTTAAATAGGCTTGCAGAATTTCATTGGAAGTAAATTGCTGAAGTTGATGTTGCTAAGTACCTGCCATTTCTAAATGAGATTTGCACCTGTAAATTTAGCTATTGGTACACTATTAATTAATCTATTATTTATGGATGTGAAAATGTAAAAATTAATTAATATTCATTAGCTACCCTACACCGACGTGGTAGCATATAACCATCATGCTCTCTTTTCTGTCACTTCTTATATACATGAATGTAGATACACACACACATAACACAGTATCTTTGGGTTCATGCAAAATCTTTGGAGAAGTGATTTTCATTCAACATGAAATGGTTAAAAGGGAGGCAAAGGAAGATGACCTTGATATTACTCAGGTTCTCTTGGGTCATAAAGCTCTGTTATGAGACTCCTGGTATAAAGATTGGAAACCTAACTTTTCATTATTATTATTATTATTATTATTATTATTATTTTGCTTCCTCCAGTAACTTCAAATGACGCTCATCACCTTTTTTAATAGGGAAACAATATTTGCACACATTTGTGAAATGTTCCACTAACACTTTTTAAAAATAAAACAGCAGCATCGGAGGTTCAACACTAATTCTGTAACCTGGATGAATTGCATTTGCTGCAATTTGTCAATTGTTAAGAAAATGGACAATTAAAATTTGAGTGGAATGCATGTATTTGCAATATACAATAACTGACTTAAAGAAATCCAAAGTGCATAACCAGAACTAACACATTTTAAAAAACATTATTAATTTTGCAAAAGCCATGGTGCTTCTGAGAAGCATTAAATGCTTTTGTTGATGGCTTACAGTTTTATAAACTCTAAATGAGCTTATTGCCTTTTAATCATCATGAGCACTAAATAACAGAAGAACCTATGAGCCTCCGCATTGGACAGCAGCCAAGCAGCCACAGAAAGGAAAAAGAAATGAATGGTTTAATTGTAGAGCAAATCATTTGTTTACAGATTAAGACCTATTTGGTAGCCAAATCCTATGGACAAGGAGGTGAAAGAATGAGACACTGAGGTACAGGAAATGAATGTCTGGCTTTATATTTTGTGACCACGTTCTGCTATTTTTACCCCTCCCCCCCAAACCAGAGAAGGGAAGGAAAAAATGAATTGTTGAATGGTGAGGGCTGCTGAGCAAAGTGCACATATTTAAAAGCAACAAAAGGGTGGGGGAAGGGAAGTGTCGGTATGCCTTTGCAAGTCTGACAGGAACCTGACAACTTGAGCTGTTTCCAGCTAAGGGGCACCAGTTGTTGGCAAGATGAGCTTGCCTCTTTTGTTTGCCTGAATTTAAAAGAGAGAGAGAGAGGAGAAATGCCTCTGCTAATCTGAACAAATATAATACGTTCTCTTGAACCTGTCCCCCTAAAATGCAATTTGGCCTGCTTACAGAACATTTTTTTAAATAAAATAAAATAAAAAAGAATTGTATAAATGGGTCTTTGTTTCAGTATTGTAATTAATTAGTGACCAGTGCTAATGGTCAGAAAGGACTATAGTTACTTTATTGTACAACTTTTTTTTTTTTTTTTTTTTAAAGACCAGCTGATGGGTGGCTTGTGAATTTCAGGATATCATTTTCATGACTGGTTGGTTTAAAGATCAAAGGCAAGAAAGCATTTTTGCAAGAGTGGTAGCAACCTCTACATTAAAGGTTTCTTAATGTTTCCATTGTAAACACTTGTTTTTCAGTTACAAAACTTTCACCCTTTGAGCTGAAATTTTCCTGGATGTTTAAATGTAATTTCCTTCACCCCCTCCCCTGTGCCATCACCATGGAAACTTTAAGCAAAAATCTAGTTAGCTGAGACTAAATCACATGCTGAGACTTTTGAGATGGGGGGAGGAGGGAAATCTCTCTGTTTTTGTTTTTTGTTTTTAAAGCACTCCTTCAAAAACAGTCCTAGTGACACATCAGATTGGTTGACTAGTCCTTATTAAAAATACAACTGAGTGTTCTAATGAGATTTGTTCTGATTTGAGTGATTTACTTTAGGCATCAAGCAGGGGCGTTGCTGGATAGCAAAAAGATCCAGGGCTGTGGCCCCCAGCCCACCCCTGCCCCCAAACCCCCACTCCAGCTCTCCTAACTCCCCAGCTCCCCCCATCTTCACTCCACCCCCCTTCAGTCCCCAAACCCCCTCCACACCTCTCCAGGCCCCTCTGTCCCTAACCCCCACTCATCCCCCAACCTCCTCCATTCCCCCACCTAGTCCCCCTCCAGCCATCCATAATCCCCTCCACCCCTCCCCGGCCCCCACCAGTCTCCTTGTCCCCATGTCCCCTCCACCCCTCTCCAGGCCTCTAACTCCATCCATCCCTCCCCAGCCCTCCACAAAGTCCCCACTCCAGCCGTGCATAGTCCCCTCCACCACTACCCAGCCCCCAGCCAGTCTCCTTGTCCCCTCCACCCCTCTCCAGGCCTCCCTCCAGCCCCTTCCCAGCCCCCTTACCTGGCTGGAGGCTCGGAGCTGCAGGGATGGCCGGCAGAGCTGCTTCTGGGCCAGGCCGCTCCCACCCTGAGCACGCTCTGTCTGAGCATGCTCAGGGTGGGAGATTTGAATCTCCCCAGCCTGGCCGCAGCAGGAGTCTGCAGCTTTGCTGGGGCCCCTGGGCGGAATGCAGCGTTCCACCTGGGTGCACATGTGCCTGCTGGGGAAAATAGATTCGGGGCTCAGGATTTTCTATCCGGGGCCGGCGCCCTGCCAGCCCGACGACAACGACACCTCTGGCATCAAGTACCAAAGGGGTAGCCGTGTTAGTCTATTACTTTAGGCATGTGTAGTATAGGAGATACATATTTTTAGTGACATTCAGAATAAAAGCAAGCAGCGTTGCGCACATGTGAACATGGCTAGCTTTAACTTCATAGTGAAAATTTTACACCAGAAGGTGTGCCGTTAATGCCTTTTGCATGAAGGGTTTTGTAAAGCAATGTCTGCTGGTTTAAAAAAAAAAGTTTGTTACCTTGGAGTAACTAGTTTGTGTGAACTTTTGTGAGGTTAAAAATACAGTGAAGATAAGGCACTTAAGTTTGATCATTCATTAGGGTAAATTGGGTGAGGATCAAATTCCAAAGGGGTAGCTTAGTCTAGGTCAACCAAGAAACCAAGGAGTCCTGTGGTAATTTTAAAGACTAACAAATGTATTTATCACATGAGCTTTCGTGGGAGAAAATCCCACTTCGTCAGACGCTTTGAAGATGGGGAACTTACAGAATGGGAGGAAACATCTTCAAAGCATCTGATGAAGTGGGATTTTCTCCCACGAAAACTCATGCGATTAAATACATTTGTCAGTTTTTAAAAATGCCACAGGCTCCTTGGTTTTTTTGGGTGAGATCAGTGTGATGATTCTCCTTGCCTAGTTTACCTGACAATAAAACTAAAAGTGCTTTAAAAAAACAAAAACTAAAAACCAACAGGATTACCTCAGGATAACTCACATGGTGTGACCCAGGGATGCTTGAAATACCTGAGGACACAGAGGTTCCTTCACAGCAGTCTGCTGTAAGATGGATAAATTCCAAAGGGGTAGCTGTGTTAGTCTATTGTAGAAAGACAACAGAGTTCTGTGGCACTTTTAAAGACTAACAGATTTATTTATCGCATGAGCTTTTGTGGGAGAAAATCCCACTTTGTCAGACGCTTTGAAGATAGGAAAGTTACAGAGTGGGAACTTTCCTATCTTCAAAGCGTCTGACGAAGTGGGATTTTCTCCCACGAAAGCTCATGCGATAAATAAATCTGTTAGTCTTTAAAAGTGCCACAGGACTCTGTTGTAAAATGGATAGTTAATCCTAAGTAAACAATACATCTTCTTTAGTAGTGAAGATGTTGCCCAAGATAAGCACTGAATGAGGGAGGTAGTAAACTACTTTACCTCCATGTGTACCCATAGCAATTTGGGTACAATTTGAGAGATGAAGCAATTGACTATTAAAATAATTTAAACTCCAGTGCAGCAATCAGATCTCCCTGGCATAATCCTTGCATCCAAGCAGAACTTCATTGGGGCTGTGTTCAGGGCTGTTTACAAGATTAGGGCTTTGGTTGATCTAAATATTCCAGTGGATTTTGACTAGAAGTCTCAATTGTTATTCTTAATCTGTAGGATGTTGTATAAATAGATTTTACTGTGTACTTTAAAGTGAGGTTTTCAAAGCTACTTCTAAGTAAGGGGGCATTCAGATCCCTCCTACAACTTTGAAAATTCAACCTTAAAAAATGTGGTGCAGCCTTAGCTGCTGTCACTGTTCTATAACATAAATTAAGATTATAGATTCTCTTTGTCACCAGATTCAGTATAGTTATTCAGCACTAGAAGATGCTATACCTAACAGCTTGTCTACATGCAGAGTTGCATTAGCTTGCGGTTTAATTTTTAAGCCAATTGACTTAAACTGGTGCAAAAGGTTGTATAGGATCTCTTGTTTCTCTTTAAACCTTATTCCGATTTATCGCAAGTTAATTTTAAATACAACATTATCTTAATCCACTTTCACACTGAAATAGTGACCTCACTGGGGTTTGCGTGAGTTTAGTTAAAGCAGTTTAATTAAACCATTGCAGGTTCATGTGTTGACATGGCCTAAAATGTAAAGAAAAATGTATCATTCCAGTGCATTTGAGATATAGTGATTGTGTAAGTGCAATGTTTAGTGTAATCATGTATACTTGCAAGGCAAAAAAGTTGTACATGAGACCTTAATGGTGGCATTTCCTGACTTTCCAGTGCTTAGTTATGCAACCTTAACTTTCACTTAACATAATCTGCTTAATGGAATATTGTTGTTTTAAATATTTGCCCTCTCAATCCTGTTACAAGTAAATACATAAGGGAAGTAGTCAGTGATGTATAGTATTAAAGACATACTTCTGCTTAGCAAAATTATAGCCTGCTACTAGAGATGTAAGCAGATAAATGTTTAAACGTAAGCCCCGGTCTTATCGTTTAGTAATTCATTTAAACATTGCCCTAAGTGAAGCTGTGTGGAATCTGGGGTGTAAGAATTCAGCAGCGACCACCACCTGCACAACATTGCATTTGTCTGCGTTTGGACTGGTGCTGGAGGCTGGTTGCCCAAGCACTGGGCTTGGTGCCTCCACACTGAGCAAGAGCCATTCACCTGTGGCTGGCGTAGCCGCAAGGAGGCTCGGAGAAAGTCAGTGGTATGGGGTGGTGGTGTCCAAATGAAGGGTTAAATGAAAGCTTGGTTGGCATGTTTCAGGGAAGAACTGGTGTAGGTTTGGGGCTAGCGCATATGTAGGGGAGACTTCTGGCAGCTCGTATCTGATGCTGGTGGTAGTGCCAGCTTGAGCTGAATGGGACAACAGTGGCTGGGACTCCCAGGTGGCAGTGGCTCAGGTGTGCCCAGGTGAAGGGTCGGGGGGGGGTCTGGTGTGCATGTGGGGTGTCTCTTGTCCTGGGGCAGGGCCAGGAGCATGGCAGGGGGTGGATGGGCTTGGGGGCGGGCAGGATGTGAAGGTGTTTTGCTGCCCCCTCCTGTGGGCTGGGGAGTGGTTTGGCCCTGCATGTCCAGGGTGAAGTATGACTCCACTCACCCAACTGGTGCAGCCACCACAAAGTGTGTGTATGTGTGGGTGTATCCTGATGTCCTCCCCCTGTATTGTGCCCAGGGAAGCACATATAATATTTTAGATCCCTACAAGTATGCTCTCTTTAAATGATAAAAAAATTATATGGTTTAAACCTTTGTTTAGTTAAATATTTTACATCCCTGTCTACTCCTGAATTAAGGTATGAGCACGAGTCTTCCTATCGAGATGTTTCAATATTAGCTTCCATGCATATATAAAATTAGGAGACGACATACCCCCAAATGCATAAAACTATACTCCAAATAACAGGCCATTTCTCAGATTGCATTTAGGGACTGATTCTGTTGCTCTTCAGAATATTCACAACACAACCGGTGACTCACTGAGAGAAGAACTGAGCCCTAAATGTCATTTGAGAAATGATCAATTATATGTGGTATAATTATATGCATATTTGTGTACGGGGGAATATCCTAGAGTTTTTGGTATTTTTTTCCCTTCCCCTTGGCAGCAAAAGTGATATTTCCTTCTGGAACATTAAAACTACAGTCTGTTATCTGATATGTACTTGGTAGAAAGAGCATTGACATCATATGTTAAGCAATTGAAAGCAGTGGTCTAAGTGACCCTTAAGAAACCTTACTTAACTTTTATGTTCTGGTGTGGTGATTTTGTTCACATTGTACTTTTAAAATCGTATGATATTATTGGCAAGTTACCATCCCAGCTTTAGAGTGAATTTTTCTTTCTGTTTTTGCAAGCACGAGGTGATACTTTTTGCATTCAGCTACATATTTTTAATCCCATTTGTTCTTACTGATGCTTCCAAAAAATATGCAGACGGGTGTTCTTCATGCTACATGATGAAATGCTAATACTGAAGATGTAAGGCATAGTTTCTTGAATTCAGAGGGAAAAGCCTGGTCTTTGCATGAATGTCAGAGCCAAAGGGTTGGTAAAATAGCAGAAAAAAACCAGAGGAAGTTGCTGACATAGATCCAGTTCATTCAGAGATAAATGGATGATGATGATGATAATTATGGCAGCTTTAAAGCTTTTCTGTCTTGAAACTGAATTTTACCAAATTTTCATTCTTCCAGAAAAAAGTCTTGTGAATACAGTGTTGCCTCTAGAATTTGAATGGAGTTGTTTAAACCCAGATGAGATCTCATCAACGTCTTGTATAATGGTACTAATCCCTCCCTGTCTCTACTGGAAATACCTCACCTGACGCAGCCAAGGACCACATTAGCTTTTTCAATGGCCACATCACATTGGTGGCTCATAGTCATCCTGTGGTGAACCAATACCCCAAGGACCTTCTCCTCCGTCACTTCCAATTGATGCATCCTCAGCTTATAGGAAAGATTCTTATTAGTCCCTAAATGCATGACCTTGCACTGTCCACTATTAAATTTAATTCTATTTCTATTACTCCAGTTTACAAGATCATCCAGATCTTCCTGTACGATAGTCTGATCCTTCTCTATATTAGCATTATCTCCCAACTTGATGTCATCCACAAACTTTATTAGCATACTCTCACTTTTTGTGCCAAGATCAGTAATAAAAAGGTTAAATAAGATTGATCCCTGAGGAACTTCACTAGTAACCTCGCTCTAGCCTGACAATTCACCTTTTGGTATGACCCTTTGTATCTCCCCTTTAACCAGTTCCTTATCCACCTTTTGATTTTCATATTAATCCCCATCTTTTCCAATTTAACTAATATTCTTCATGTGGGACCGTATCAAATGCCTTATTGAAATCTAGGAAAATTAGATTCACTGCATTCCCTTTGTCTAAAAAATCTGTTACCTTCTCAAAAAAGGGGATCAGGTTGGTTTGACACTATCTACCTTTTGTAAAGCCATTGTTGTATTTTATCCCAATTACCATTAACCCCAATGTCTTTAACTACTTCCTCTTTCAAAATTTTTGCAGGACCTTTTGCATACTACTGAGGTGAAACTAACAGGGTTGTAGTTACTTAGATCATTTTTTTTCCCTTTCTGAAAAATAAGAACTATGTTGGCAATTCTCCAGTCATATGGTAAAGTTTACAGATTCTTTAAAAATCCTTGCTAATAGGCTTGCAATTTCATGTGCTAGTTCCTTAAATATTCTTGTGTGGAGATTGTCTTCTCCCTCTCCCTCCCCCAATTCCAGCCCCCCATTAAGCTGTTCAAGTTTAGCTTCTACTTTGGATGTGGTAATATCTACCTCAATCTTACCACTATCTACAAACTCAATTTAGCCATGCCCAGATTGTCCTTAACCTTCACCCCATCCTCAGTGATTAGCAGTGCCACTTTTTCTTTTTGTTTTATTTATATGGCAATAGAACTTTTTACTATTGATTTCTATCCATTAGAGGAGTGAAGTTCTGAAATAGCCTTCCAAAGGGAGCAGTGGTGGAAAAAAATCTAGCTGATGTCAAAACTGAGCTTGATGGAGGGGATGGTATAATGGGACAGCTTAGTTTGACAACTGACTGCTCTTTGGCTCCTAGTGGTAGATATGCTAATGGATGGGTTCTGCGTTATTACAGAGAATTCTTTCTTAGGTGTCTGACTTGCCCACATGTTCAGGGTTTAACTGATCCCCATATCAGAGCTGCGAAGGAATTTCCTCCCATCCCTCCAGGCAGATTGGCAAAGCCTTTGGGTTTTTTTTTTGCCTTCCTCTGAAGCATGGGGCATGACTCAATTGCTGGTGGATTCTCTGTACCTAAAATTCTTTAAATCATGATTGGAGGACTTTAATAACTGAGTCATAGGTTAGAGCAGGGGTCTGTGGCTCTGGAGCCACCGCCCCCTTGCGGCTCCAGGCCCTCCCTGCCACCAGGGGACAGCCCATGCCTGTGGGCAGCCCATGCCTGGCTCCAGCCTGCCAACCTCCCCACCAGGGTGGGCTCCAGGGCCCCTCCTCACCACCAGGGGACCTTGCAGCAGGCGCCCTGGCCCAACACCCCCCACCAGGAGGCTACACCCATTGCGGCTCTCAAAACACTCGAGTACTGAAGGAATTTTTTAAAATGGCTGCTCTTATCTTTTGGGTTGCTGACCCCTGGGTTAGAGGTTTATTGCAGGATAAAGATGGGTGAGGTTCTGTGGTCTGCTTCATGTGGAAGGTCAGACTAGATTATCATATTTGGTCTTTTCATCACCCCCACCCCCATGGTAAATATCACATGGGATGAAGCTTTGATAATTATGAATTACTGAGTTTAAGATATGACAGCAAAATATGTGCAGGTATGTGTATGCGTGTGGGTGAGCTCTGTGTGTGGGAGTCGCACACACAAAAGTAACAACGCTGAGGTGTCTGGGATTACTCATGTCAGTAAAGACTACTTTTGTGAGTACAATTTGCAACACCAAGATTATTCATTCTCATAAACTCTGCATTTTCTATTTCTAACCTTGAGAAGACCAGCTGACTTGTAAAACTGAGCGTCAACAGTTCCTTGCACAGAAATCCAGTTTTGTATAAAGGGGCTATTTTGTTTTAGTCATAGCTAAATCCCTAATGCTGTTTCTCAGAGAAATCAGATTACGAACAGGAGAGGAGATATTTGTTTTGAGATTCACTGTATCTCATTTTTCCCCAAAATGTGAAAATTAAATACCGTACATCCCTAGCCCACATTAACTAGGGGGTTGGATGCATCTGAACTTGGGTGGTGGCCTGAGTCTCCATGGGTGCTGCCAGGCCCATGCTGATATCTTTAGTGTGCTTGTCGAGTACAGCAATTCTGAGTCTGTCTACCCAGGCTGGGAGGCTTACACCTAGATGCAGTGTAAACATATCTTAATTTAATTAGGAATAAGGAGAAGAAGGTTAGTTTGCCCAATGGTTAGGGGAACACTACTCTGGGTCTCTGGATATCCATTTTAATTCTCTGCCCTGCTGCAAACTTCCTGTGTGATCTCCGGCAAGTCTCTTTGGCTATGTCTACACTTACTAAAATTAGTTCGAATTAGTTAGTTCAAAATAGTTATGGTGGGGCTGTGTGGAAGGAAATGAGAGATATCAGATTATGCTCTCTTCTTTTCGTACAGCTTCCTCTCTCTCTTCCACATTGGGCTGTATGGAAAGGAGGTACTGCCAGGGGGAGGAATAAGCCATGCCAAGCAGTTTGTTTCCCTCCTTCACAAACTAAAATCTGAATGAAATATGAGGAATAGTAAATACTCCTCTGAATGCCATCAGAGCAGCCATAAGGTACATTTTCACTATGTTTGTACTGATGTGTGTTTAGCTATCCTGTTGCAAAATCCTAGAAAGGCAGCTAGGCAAGGTCAGTGGTATCATGCACATTCGCTCCCCCACTTTTGGTTGACCTGTGATAAAACTACAGTGCCCTGTAGTAATTTTAGGCAGTGTAGCTAACACACTTTACGTATCCCAAACTAAGAACACAGGTTTTGGGAATAAAGACCATTTTTAAGCCATAGATTGTAGATAGTGGCTTATTTCTAGGGGCAGAGAACACTATACAATAGTCATTGTGGTTACCTCATTCTGTGGCTTTTTCTTGTCCCAACACAACATATGCTGTTGCCTGTCCTGCAGACTAGAGCTTGGGGAGCAGCTTCATAGCTGCCCTTTTAAGCCCAGGGACACTTGAAGTTAATTTGTTCCCCGCAGTGTGTTTTCACACTGGAGAAGAACATATGGTCTTAATTAATTACAGAAGAGTTCATTTCTTTTCAATATTTCAACATTTTCATATAGAGGCTTGTGTCTCTACTAACCTGGTCTCCAAAGTGCTTTTATTTCAGTAGGGTCTGATCTATTCTCCAGAGTTTTGTCGACCAGAGTCCACTTTCCTCGACAAAATGGTGGTGGTGTACACAGAACATCTCTCCCACCATGAACAAAACTCCCATTTCTTTGACGAAATAAAACCACCTTGATGAGAGGTGTAGAGCTTCTCTCACCAAACTTTTTCCAACCAAGTGTTACTATAGACAAGTGCTTGGTTATGTTGGATAAACAGCCTCCACAGGAAGTGTCCCCAGTGCCCACCTTGACTGCTCTGGCCATTAGTTTGAACTCTGCTGCCCTGAAGCCATTTACTACTCCCCTTTAAAGTCATGGGAATTTTTGAAATTTCACTTCCTGCTTGTTTGGCGTGGAGAGCTCACATTGCACCTTCTTAGGTAACCATGGCAGCTCCACACACTAAATGCTGTCCAGCATGTAGCACACAGGAGTTTCTGGATCTGATCGGCATTTGGGGAGTGGAGGCTGTGGAGTCCCAATTCTGTTCCTGCTGAAGGAGCTATGCCAACTATGGCCAGATTTCTTGTGCCATAGCAGAGAAGGACTATAAACAGGAGATGCTGCAGGGCTGTGCAAAAATCGCAGGGCTGTGGCAGGGCTCCAAAGGTTAGGGAGTGAAATCATCATGCTGGTATAGAATCAAGCACCTGCTGCTTCTATAAAGAGCTGGATACCATCCTCGGCAGCGACCCCACCTCCACACCCAAGACACTTGTGGAAATCTCTGCAAGCTCGGTGGCAATGGACACTGGACTTAATCCTGACAAAGAAGTTGTGGATGAGGAAGTTGAATTGGAGGACGATGCTGAGCAGGGGACTGGGTCATTCGGTGACATTGGGAGTCAGGATTTCTTCTCGACCCTCGATGGTTTGAGCCATTCCCAGCCCTACAGCTCTGGTGTGCAGGATGCAGGAGAGGGAAGTTCGGGTAAGTCCTTTTTTGAGCTGATGCTGCTCAGTTACATGAGACACAGTTGTCCTTTCACTTTGTTGCATTATACAGCTGATTGAAGAGATAGAAATATACAAGAGTAGCTGTGTTTGCATGTACTTTGCATTCCCCTCTTCAACTAGGTCAGGGTTGGCAACCTTTGTTGACCCCTGTGCTGGTCCCTCCTCCCCGACCATCAGCAGGTGCTGGCAACCACCCCTCCCCCCCCGCCAAAAAAAAAAGCAGCTGCCACCTGAAAATTTGGAATGTTCTCCTGCTGCCAAAAGCCACTTCAGTGGCTTTTTTCAGAGAGAGAGAGAGAGAGAGAGAGAGAGAGAGAGAGAGAGAGAGAGAG
>ML685772.1:14529980-14586583 GCA_007922175.1 Pelusios castaneus | reverse complement strand
GAGAGAGAGAGAGAGAGAGAGAGAGAGAGAGAGAGAGAGAGAGAGAGGTGCACTGTCCCGAGGCACGCCACTGAAAGCAGCTGCTGCAGGCGGCATGCCTGGGGATCTCCCCCCCCCCCCCCCAGCTGCTGCTGAAAGAAACCACTCAGAGCTGCTTTTGACAGCATGCCTGGCCTCTCCCTGCTCCCAAAAGAAGCTACCTGGCATGGCTTTCAGCAGCTGGAATGGCAGTATCAGTGGTGATGCAAAGGGCACAGCCGATCTGAATGGGCTCCCGTGCAACTCTTGGTACATGTGCCGCGGGTTGCTGACCCTCAGCTAGGTAGTGCAGAGAAAAAGGTGTGTTAATGTAGCTTTCAGGTGGGCTAGAGTTTACCACACTTTGCCTTTCTCCAGTGCGACATAGAAAATTTAACCCAATTCCTAAGTAGAAGCAGCTGGAGACCTAGGATTCAGTCTCCAAGGACTCACAACAAAGATCGTTCAAAGTAGATGAAAACAAAAAAAAATAGAGTTTTATTAAACATGAACTTTATAAATCATATGATTTAAGAAACAAAATAATGACTACTATATAAATCTATAACAAGATGTGGCTAATTTTGTGAACTCACATTTACTATTCCACAACACATATAAACAAACAAACAAAAAAATGAATTTAAACAGAGCAGCCCCTCAGAAACACTATCAACTCAAGTGTCCCAAAGTTCTGGTGGAGTTCACCTGGCTCTCAGTGATAGTCTCTGTATGCTAAGCTCAAAGGCTTGAAGAGGAAGAAGCAGCTCCTTGATCTCTGGCTGCTGGAATCTTCCAGGCAAACCCTGCTTGTCTGCTCCTGGCTCGCTTTTCCCTGTGCACAGAGCACATGGGCTCTTTTTAATTCAACCACCCTGGCTGTTGGCTCTCATGTGATCTGACCCTGATCACACCAGCAGGGCACCCTGTGGAGCATGCTCAAAATGCTACCCCTCCCGGCTTCCAGAAGTTTCTGGTTGTGGGTAGCTAATCTGCCCAGCAACAGGAATCCACCTTCAGTAGGTCTCTCAAAGAGAGAGCCCTCTTTAGGCATATGGGTTACATTAATGCACACTTATATTTCATGGGAATCCTCCAGAGATCTGCAGGAAACTTTCCTAGAGGTAGTCGCCCATTCTCTATTTGAGATTCCTCAGCAAATCTGGTTTGTTTTTTCCTCCATTGTAGGAAACTTCCCATGCCAGTCGGCAACCACGTGTGCTGGAGCTAATGCAGCACACAGGCGAGCAGCATAGGGATCCAATTTGAAGCAGCTTGCTTGGAGGAGATACTCCTTCACACCCCTGCTTAATTTACTCTCAGGAGTGAGATACTGGCTTCTGTGGCCCTCACCTATAGAAAATAGTGGCACAAGTTTGAGTTTTTATTCCTACCAACCTGCATCAATACGCCAAACAACCACCCATCCAGAACCTTTTCCTCAGCTTGAGCCCCCCTCCTACTCTCCAGAATAGTTCACTTCGAGCTGAGCGCTTGCCAGGGGATAGTGAGGAAAGGGGTGTATTTCACAGTAATACATCAATGCTGTTATGTCACTCACAATAATGCTTTTGTTTATTGTGCTTCTACAGATATGCCCTTGAAAGGAACCTCCCCTCCCCCAACCTGCTGAGTGACTGCAACTGATAAGAAAACACCCATGGAGAAGTAAGGAGGA
This sequence comes from Pelusios castaneus, assembly GCA_007922175.1. Lineage (NCBI taxonomy): Eukaryota > Metazoa > Chordata > Testudines > Pelomedusidae > Pelusios > Pelusios castaneus. Next base: position 14,584,887 of record ML685772.1, on the reverse strand, counting down.
AATGTTCCAAGAACTCTCTTAAAATCAGAAAATTGATAGGCAGAAGAGGAGGGAAAGGCAGGTGCGAATGATATCAGGTCAAAAAATGCATGAAAGTCATGGAAGAGCAAAACAACCTGCTGAAGTAACTAATAATGCCACAGACTGATTTCATGCATGCTTGCCCCCCGCCCTCCCCCAGCCAATATAGAACTGCTTTCCATACCCTCCCCAAACTGCCCCACATATTCGTACCAAACTCCTGTCCTGTCTCTGTACCCCATTCACACCACCCCTTTAGATGGCTACTAGAAAGATAGATAGCTGGGCTTATACTCAGCTGTCATCATTCACACTGCCCTTCCCTACTTCTCCCTCCAGCTCAGCTTTTCCTGTGTATTGTGAATAATTGTTATTTAATAAAGACATACTCTGTGAAACATAAACCATCTTTATTGGTCTCTTGCACCCAGTGGTTGCATTTCACATAGATTCACAGTGCGAGTTGGATGGCAGTCATAGCATGGCACTGTGCTTTTTAAAAAGACATCTTATTGTTGCTCATTGTCAAAACAGTTCCTGAAGGTCTCACTGAGTTGAATGGCCCTCCCATTGTGCCTCTCTAACAGCCTTGACATCTGGTTGTTCATATTTGGCTTCAAGGTGATCTGCCTCTGTTCTTCACTGAGGGGGGGGAATCTTTCCCCCTTAACTTTACAAATAATACAGAGCACCCAGCAGGCGGCTTCCACCAAGGGAATATTTTCCTCATTTAGATCTAGCCTGCCATAAAGGCATTGTCAGTGAGATTTTAGTCTGCCAAAGTCACACTCAACAGTCATTTGGCACCTGCTTAGCCTGTTATTGAAGCACTCCTTGCTGCCCATATAAGGCTTCACGCCCCATGGCAGGAAGGGGCAGGCTTGGTCTCCCTTGATCACTATGGGTATTTCAACATCCAACCCTCATTGGAATCTTTTTATTTGGAAAGAAAGTTCCTGCTTGTGGCTTTCTATAGAGGTCAGTGTTCCTGAAGATGCATATGTCATGCACCTTCCCTGACCGACCCGCATCTATGTCCGTGAAATGCTGACAATGCTGCACAAGCGCCTGCAGTACCATAGAGAAGTACTCCTTTCTAATGATATACTCTGTCGCAAGATGGTCCGGGACCAGAATAGGGAATCCCATCACTGTAGCCATCCACTGTTTTATGTACATTTCTAAGACTCACTCTTTCATAGCAGGGTGCAATTAATGACTGTGCACACTGGCTCCAACGGTGGCTGTCCTGATTCCAGACTGATTAGCTACTAACCAGTAGCAGTCTGGAGCTGCCAGCTTCCACACGGCGATCACCATGTTCTTCTCCACCAAGAGAAAATCCCTCATTCTGGTGTCATTATGCTGCAGAATAGGGGTGAGCGCCGCACACCCCCTTTGTGCATTCAAAAGTTTTGCAGCTGCTGTTCATCACCCCACACCTGCGTAACGATGCGACCCCACGGCTCAGTTCTTATTTCACGTGCCAAAAGGTGGCAGAGTGCAAACAGTAATCTGACATTGTTTCCCTGGCCCGAAGCAGGTCAGCCGCCTCAGATTTGCATTCCAGTTGTGAGCTCAGGATCTACTGCGTGACCACTGTGGTGTGTTCACAACACTGACAACAACAGTGGAGAGTAATGCGGGATTCATCCTTTGAGCTAGAGAGGGCAGGCACTCGGGAAGTTGGGGCCATTGAAAAAGGCTGTAAGACGCAGTCAGAAACCCATGGAATGACACGAAGGGAACTGCTGCATCATTGGACTTTGAGTGTTCACCCATGATCCACTGTGCTCCTCTCTGCCTTCCTTCAACTCCTAGTGGCATAAGGTGGTGAGATGCCCAGAGGGAATGCTGCCCACAGTGCACCACTTTCAATGTCAATGCTAGAGCACCAACCGTGGACACTCTTTGGTGACAGAAGTGCTGTGTGGACAGGCACGAGTGCTGGAATGACATCACTTTTGGATCACGGCAGTAACTTGTGTTGTAACATTTTCTAGTGTAGATGAGGCCGGGGGTTTACAAGAAGCATTAGTTATGTATGTCACCAGTGACTCTCTTTAGAACTATGAGCCAAAAGCAAAACACAATCTGCCTGGTTACAGTTAACCTCCAACTGAACTCGATAGTTTAAACTGGCACTAGTCCATCTGTCTATTCTAGTACTTCCTCGCCCAAATGTGTACAAAAAAGTATCCTGAAAGTTACGACTGATATCATTTTTAGGGCTGTGGAAACCATCTTTAACACAGCTATCTTAAGTGACCCAGACTGACCAAGGAGAGATCTTTACTTAACTGTAAAGGGAAGGAGGAGAAGTTTCCTGTACTCATTCACTTGTTGAGTAAAAGCTGAAAGAAGTGCCACGCTGTTTTATAGTTTCAACTCAGTTCAAGAGCTAAAGAAAGGTACTAATAAACCATCGAAATCTGGCATACAATCAATTATTCTTGCCCCCATTTTACTTGGGCTTGAATGTGTGTACATAATTGGAGGGATTATTCTGCAGTGGTGGGTGTGGCTGTAAATTTCAGCACTGAACATAGCATTTGCTTTTTCAGCCTGCCCACAGAGTCTGTGACTGATTTAATGAATGTTAAGATTTTTGCCCATATGTTCGGCTTTGATTGTGGAATTGTATCAAAGTACAATGAAATAATGTTCTGTCCCAAGATGTTAACCTCTGGAAAAGTCACTATATCAGTTAATAAAATGGCATCTTTTTAGTTAGATAAGCATGTGACTAAATAATCAAAATCATGACATTAATTAAAATGTGTGTATTATATATTAAACTATAACTATCTGACCTTGTACAATTAATACACTATTTATTCTGTTTGTGCTATATTTAATTAGAAATTAAAACCCAATAAAGGAGTACATGAGTGAAACTAATTATAGGAGTCCTTTTCACTGTCTTCCATGTGTTCCTGCTATCTGTTTGCAATAAAATTTAAATATTTCCTCCCCAATCATTTCTATTAACATAGATTTGTTATTGACTGGGAACTTTAATTCACAGTTTAGCAGGCCTTTACTGCCCATATTGTTCTTTAAAGCACAAAGATAGCCTAAAATGGCTGCAGATTATGATGTATGGCTGCTCTTGTGAAACTGCAGCTGTGAATCTAAAAGAGGATGTAACCATGCAGAATCGCTCTTTTAGATGGTCATTAGCACTGCATAAATACAAGCCTCTTTTGCAGATAGCATTTACTCTTCGTGGTTCTTCTGCTAGGTATTTGATGGCAATGTCATTTGCCAAGCACTGAATAACAATGAACGTTTTACTGAAGCACAATATTCTGAACTAGGGCTTTCAAAGCTGTTGGAGTGCTTAGTTTTTGTTTGACTGCTCCTTTTCATGCAAATGTGAGCATAAGAGAGAAAGCCAATAATACATTCTACTTTGTTGTGACGTAAATAACTGAATGGAGTCTTTGGTCTGTAGGAGAAGGAAACATAGCTTAATTTGCCCCCGTTTATGCAGTAACATCCATCTCCAGCTCTTATTTTCATTTCAGTACCAAGAAAATGTACAATTAATACATTAAGAAAAGAGTGAAAGATTTCCCTTGTGGTGATAATAAGGATAGGAAGAGGCAAGCCAAGAGATGGCCTCAGTGCTTGCCAAAAAGTAGGAGAAATTTACTGAAATACAAATGAAGGGCTAAATTCCACATTCTTTTGCTGCTGCCCTTAGTCAGGCACCACTTCCATTAAAGTCAACATGTTTTTGTCTGAGTTAGAACTATAGTACTCAACCATAAATGTTTTATTTTACAGTAATTGTTCTCTTGTTTAGATCATTTCTTCCAATAATCTCAAAGCACCTTATAAACATAAAGGAGTATATTTGCAGAAGAGCTCTGCGCTGGATTTTCAAGTGCTTAACACCCACAGCTACAACCGGATTTATGGGCAGATTTTCAAAAGAGCATATCCCTAAATAGGCCTCGCTGTTTGGAAAATCTGGCTACTTTGTTTTAGTATGTAAATAGGAACTGAGTTATTTTCAAAATCTGGCCTCAGTTCTGGTTGTGGAACTGGAAGTGTGGCTTTAAACGATACAGCACCCATTTTGCAGACAGAAAAATTGAGAGAAAGTTCCTGTGGTTAAAGCGATCTGATAGTATTCCTTTAGGTCCAAAATTAAGGCAGATCGAAATGTTTCCATGATACAATAGAAACATTTCTTCAGTGCTTGACATCCACAAAGCAAATGAAGTCACAATTATTTCACTCCTGTGTAGGAGAAATCATAAATTAATGTTTTTCAGAATATGAATGCGGTAAGACTTAATTGCTATAAAAGTATAGCTAATTGGACTCTGTGTCATTATTAGGAACAAAATGAAAACTTTACATAGGGTAACTAGCTGGCTGTTTCCAGTTTCTGCCATTCAGTGGCCCAGCATGATGTCTATCTAGATCCAAGAGATTTCTGTATGCCAGTTATCCAGAGCTTTTTTTTTTTCTCTTGTAGGAAAACTAGGTTACTGTATAAGAGTTAATTATTGTTATTAGGATCCTTTGTTCTATGAAAAGTCCCACTAGCATATTGCAAAAGAGTATTTTCCCATCTTCAGCAACCATTTTGGGTCCACCTTACCCAATTGCTCAGTTCTCTATAGATGTGTGCAGTAAGGGCTAGTCTACACTTAAAACTGTAAGTGTGGTTGTGTTATGTCACTAGGACAGAGCTCTCTCACTGACATCAAAAAACTATTTAAATGAGCAGCAGCATGTCAGTGGGAGAGACTCTCTTGCTGACATATCACTGTCCACACTAGCACTTATACTGGGAAAATTTATGTTGCTCAGGGGAAGTGGTTTTTTTACATCCTTGAGTGACAAAAGTTACACTGCCTAAGTACCACTGTAGACAAGGCCTAAACATTATGCTTCATAGAGGTTCCCCTTCCACTCTTGCCTGCACAGCCATTAATTGTTACAATTTTCTATTAACATTTTTAGGAAGGGCCGTTGTTCCAGCAACAGCTGTGGTAGTACACACCAGGACATGTCAGATAAACAAATCTTGTCTACACCCAGCACATTTTTCAGACCTTTCCCAACATTAACACTGATTCAGTCCCACTAGTGTTGACAAGCACTGTTGCCATCGCTGGTTCAGCTCCATGCAGTGTTACCATTTCTAGGAGCCCTAACAGAGATGAGCTTCTGGCTGTTGCCAGTGTTTTAAACATAATGTCATGTAAGCCCACTAGAGTAAGTCTTAATTCATATCTAAAGCGCCACAAGAATCATCTTTTGTTTTGCTGAACTAGACTAACAGGGCTACCCTTTTCGGATCTTATTTCATAGGTCCTCTTTTAAGGTAGAGGCAGTCACCTTGGGGCAGTCACAATCCAGCCAGGTGAAATTTGCGCACACAAAAATTTGGTGGGGGCAGCGGGGAGATAGGTCAGACTTATGTTTTCAGCCAAAAGCACTAATGGGATTTATTCATGCAGAAATTGCATTAAGGTTTAGTGGAATTGTACAAAATTATAAATCAAATGCTAACTACAGTCAAAGATCACATGCACATATAAATGAAATTTACTAGTCTATTTTTAGTGTTCAAATTGAGTGAAATACTAAAAATAAATAATGAAAAGCAAATTCAAATTTAAAAATTCTTCTAATTTGAATAATCTAAGATGGTAGTAATACAAGTATAGCTGTTTCATTTTAAGTTTGACAGTATCCAGTTGTTATAGCTAATACCTCCCACCATTGAACTGAAAACGGCACGGCTGTTTTTGAAATAAAATACTCTTTGCCTTACATTTTCAGAAGTGCTGTCAGACCCAAGGTACAGTATGCTTTTATATGCTTTATTGCAGTACGGTATTTGCTTTAACTAATTTGAGTCCATGCAATAAGTAGGAAAGCATAAGGTCACGGGGTTATAATAATCAGTAGTTTAATTTTTACAGCACAGTATTTTGTAGAACTATAAAAAAAGTGATTGGCTAAGGCATTAACGCTATCTTAAATCAAATATGTGTCAAATGCCTGGCACACTTGGTGCTGAAAACATACATATCACATACTTTCTAATGGAGAATTTGAAAATGAGTTACTGGGATTGCCTGACACAATGGTTCTGAAACATCTGTATTTTGGGAATCACATAATTTCATTAGGTTCTCATTATGATTTAAATTTGATTTATAATGCACGTCAATGTTGCAATACAGGGAATTTTTACATAACTTTGATTTTTCATTTTAAATGATTCTATATAAATTGTTTTTACCTCTAAAAGAGTTACACATACACACATCCCTATTAAAAAATTGCAGTGGATTGAATGAAATGACTGATTTTAGTCTTTTTTTTTTCACACCAGTTACTTTGATAAAGAATTCATTGTTATTGGTTGGTATGAGAGCCTAAACTTGCTAAAGCACTTGGAAGAGCATAGAAAGGCTTGATTCAAAGCCCAAAGTCTGTCCATGGATTTCAGTTTAGATCCTAAATTAGTTGTTCATGTTCTTAGGCCACATTTTTCAGTAATGGATAGTGATTTTAATGGACTTCACCTTTGGTTGTCTAATTTGAGACATCGGAGGGTGAGTGCTTTAGCACAGTGTTTCCCAACCTGTGGTTTGGGGGCCAAAAGTGGCCCATGGGGGCTTTCAAAATGGATCACAGCTCCCTTCCTGCTGGATGCAGAAGGGAGTCATTGCCTAAGGGTCGAGGCAGAGTGCGTTTCTGTGGGGTAAGAAGACTATCTCTTCATTGAACTGTGGGGTTAGAAGTCAGTGGGGTTAGGAGACTACCTCCTCACTGAACTGCAGTGGGGGGAGGGCCAGCTGGCAGAGACTGGTGGCCCTTCAGGGTTGTATGAATAATAGCTGTGGCCCTTGAGCCAAAAAGGTTGGGACCCACTTAAATGTTCTATTTCTGGTTTGCTAGACATTGAGAGTTCACTTTTGCCAAACTCAATCCATATAAATACAGCCATTGAGATCAAAATATTTATATGTTAAGTATTTTTTTTCTTCATTTGGATTAGTTCACTCAAATTTGAAAACAATTATCATTAGAGAAAATAAATTGGTCTTCTTGTCCCAAACAACTAAACAAAAACTGAAAGCAGATGAATATATCCTGTTCTAGAAAGCCAATTGGGCACACCAGATGACCTAGTTATGGGCTGTATTAACAGCTAATCAGTTGTTCAGTTAGTTTTAGGGCAGTGGTCTCCAACAGCAATAATAGATTTGTAACTGCAATTGCTGCTTAGAAGTAGATCGTGAACTACGGGTTGGAGACCATTGTTTTAGGGTCAAAATCACCCTGTGTTTGGGGTCATGTAAAGCTGCATCGTCCAGCTTGGGATCAGAAAACTGTCCCTGTTACTCAAATTCCAAAGGGGTAGCCATGTTAGTCTATTGTAGAAAGACAACAGAGTCCTGTGGCACTTTTAAAGACTAGCAGATTTATTTATCGCATGAGCTTTCGTGGGGGAAGATCCCACTTCGTCAGATGCTTTGAAGATGGGAAACTTACAGAATGGGAGGAAATTAAATGCAGGGGAGTGTATGACATAGGATCAGCCTGATCCTATGTCATACACTCCCCTGCATTTAATTTCCTCCCATTCTGTAAGTTTCCCATCTTCAAAGCGTCTGACGAAGTGGGATCCTATGTCATACACTCCCCTGCATTTAATTTCCTACCATTCTGTAAGTTTCCCATCTTCAAAGCGTCTGACGAAGTGGGATCTTCCCCCACGAAAGTTCATGCGATAAATAAATCTGCTAGTCTTTAAAAGTGCCACAGGACTCTGTTGTCCTGTTACTCAAGAAATTTTAAAATATACAGCATCGACTCCCCTCTGCAGTCAGTTATTTCTGCAGCTCAGAAGAGCGGGAGGTATGTGGTGATGCCATCTTTTCACCATCTTCACATCTCAAGTAATACCAGCCCTGCAACCAGATATTACGGGCTTAGGAGAGTGAAAGTATTGCTGAGTCCTGTACTGGAATCACCATGTAGAGATGGAAGGCTTCTTGAACCCTCCAAATCTATGCGAGAGCCAGTGACCAACTGACCCTTGAGGCGTACTTTGTTTTGATTCTAGCAGTGTACCTGCTAAACAGAGACTGAATGTACTAAGATTTGGGCCTTGTCTACACTAGTGCTTATGCTGGCAAAACTTTTATTGCTCAGGTGGTGGTGGAGGGGTGGGGGGGTTCCACACCTCTGGAGACAAAGATTCTGCCAGCATAAGGGCTAGTGTGGACAAGGCAATTACATGGCCACACCAAATATATAGGGAATTTTTTGGTTCAATGTTAAGGGTATTTTTTCTTATTTTTATTTATTTACTTTCAGATATCTGGTGACTTTATCCTTTGAGGCAGATTGTTGTTAAATTAAAAATTTGAAACAAGCACAAATGGTTCCCCCTCTTCCCCCCCTCCCCCCCAATGATTTCTGTCTGCTGTAAGAGTGCATTTTTGCCATTAACAAGTTCGTGATACTGGAGGCACTTCAGACTTTTTATCAGAGCAGAATTAACACAAACAGAGTTGCTATTTTAAGTGTTATTGGTGTAATGAAAAATGCTCTCCCAAAGATAAACTACTGAGCATTAATGTGGGTGGTCTTTATAGAAAAAAGTAATAAAGTTTCTGAAGTAAAAGTGTTTTATTTTTGGCGGGTCCTTTATATATCTCATGGATTGTAAAACAACAAGTACCACTATAGCCCAATCCAGTGCCTTTGGAAAGATTCTCAGGCCTCATCTAGTCTGGAATAACAAATATTTAAAAAATAAGTTGGCTAGTACATTTTAACTAACCGATTGTAAAACCTTAATGTAGATGGGCAAGTTGTATTTTAAGGCCCTGTCCTCACTACAAAAAAAGTTCTTAATTTGAGTTAGGTAACATAATTAATTAAATTGAGTGAAAATTCTAGTGAAATACAAGCTAGTTTGTAAGTTTTATACATGTTAGAAAGTTGAATTTAACTTGACCCGTTAACTCTGTGTAAATCTAGCTATCTTCAGTTAAGAACACACCTTTTTCATAGTGAAGACAAAGCCTAAAATAGATTAGCTGGGTGAAGTGAATCTTAGGAGGTTTAGCTAACACATTTTATTTAAAACAGCACCTTTGATCCTTGTCTAGACAAGGTCCAACGGACTTCAGTGGGCAGTGGATCAAGCTGTAAGAATGTGTCTATTACAGTATTATTATTGTTGCTATTATTTTATTTAAGTGCCAGTAATTTGCAGTTGAAATTTGTCTCACAGGGCATGTTTACATTTTTGTGAAAGAATAAATATTGTATTACTTCTCCCTTTGGAGGTGTATTCTTGTCTTGGTGCACTTTCGTTGCATGATAATGAGAATAGACGTCTAGTCGGGCTCCCTCAGCCACCCCCTGATAAGAGAAAATACAGTAAAAAAGGAACAATCATGGGATTTTTCCTCAAGTAGTCAAGGGGAAAGAGCCATGTTTTGTTTGAAGAAAAAAATGGAGGTGACTATTTGTTAATACTCACAGTTAGTTAATTTAATTCACTTGTCAGATCTATTAGATGCAGGGCTTGGAGACTGGCTGATTTGTTTATGATTATAAATATCCAGTGCTTTTTTTTGTTTAAAAAAGTGGGGGGGGGGAGGCAGTACTCAGCCAGGGTCCTGGGGCCACTGGTGGTGGCAGCAGCAGCTGGGTCCACATTGCTGTGAAAAAAAAGTGCCAGTATTCAATACCCCATAGTATACCATCACAAAAAAAGCACTGCAAATATCTCTGATTTTGAGGCAAGGGAAAAGCCAGGGACTGCTTCTGCATATGGATGTTATTTTGCAAATATCTGAATGATGATTGTTCTTGTATAACTGATGCATTAAAGATACGAATTCAGAAGTTGTCACCATTCTACACTATATAGAGCTTTTGTGGCCCTTTGCAACTTCTCACATGTTAATGAAAAACATTTTCTGAGAAATTGGCATCTCCACCTGTTGTAGTTGATGCCAGCTTTTTTCATGGACCAGTTCAAGTCTGGGGGGGGGGGGGGGGAGCCGGGGGGGGAGAGGAAAGAGCACCTTGTTTTAGTGGCTGAATTACTCTGACAAGCTTTCACATTGCCCCTCCTCTTATTAATATTCTTTTTGATGTGAGCTTGTAAAACAGAGGATTGGCTGTTAATCTCCAGGATCCTAAAGGCTTTTGGCAGTGGCCCATAATTGATGTGTTCACATGGCTGTTGTCTGACTACTTACTGATGATTAGACAGCAGTGTTATCTCCTAGCTTAATCAGTGTTGCTTATAAATCACACGTGATAAACTGCAGTTTCATTTCTTCAAAGGGTCTGGAGGTCTACATACTTTGATAGAACTGCCAGAGGCATTTCATGATTTTATGACAGTTGAGATTGTTTGTTTTTCATTTCACTTCGGCAAAGTATTTGAATTTTTACCTACTGTAAAGAAATATTTTTTTGTTGTTGTTCTTGTAATGGATTTATCAGAGAGTGATCTGAATAGGAAAAAGATATGTGCCATGAAGGTGGAGAAGGAAATAAAAGATGCATGGAATGACAGCATACTGTATAAGAAATTTACAACATTACCCCAGATAGGACTTTTCTTATGTGGGAGGAGGAGTGTTACAGTTACATCCGTTTTTATCAAACCGTTGTGTGATAAAAATAATCCATGAAGTAATGCAAGAAAGGAGGAAGGATTATTTTGTGGTTAAATTACTGGATTGAGATTTAGAAGCTGGCTGTAAATTCCTCACTGTACCATAGGCTTACAGTAAAACAGAGCTGTTAATGCCCTAACATGAGTGTTGCAAGCATAAAAATATTTGGGACCTTAGATATTATAATGAAGGAGTCATATAAGCACTTTGACAGTATCAGTGAAAAAGCAAAACACTAAAAATATGGAACGTGCTTGAGAGAGGTTGTGTGGATTAAATAGTCTTTACTCTAGGACAGATCATTGTTTTGAATTCAAGACAGTGAGGAAAAGCTTTGGCTATCAGATATCTGTTCAGTGACCTATAAATAAATGATTTGGTGAGCTTAGTTACTAGTGGAGAGATGGTCTTTAAATAAACTATAATTACGATTGGCATTAATTGGCAGCCTTATTGGTATTCACATCAGAGATAAAAAAAATTAAAAGGCACCCAGAATCTCAGGTCCTGTCCCAAATCTAAAGATCTAGCTTGGAGTTGAGGCAAATGGATAGGTAAATGTGGGAAAGCTTGCATTGCTAGGTCCATTGCTGTGTTTATATATCTTGTGGGTAAATATAGAACTTCAACCTCACTCTTTAGGGCTATCAATTTGGCACTTTTCATCAGCACAACTTTCAATTTAAAGAAAGGAAAAAATATCGTCTTGTAGAGGGATGGTTATTAGCAGTTTCTGTCGCACATGGATTGTTTACCAGTTCAAAATCCCAGCCAATTAAAATAAACACGCTGGTCCAAATTTTGCTTTCTGTTGCACTTCGGTGGAGTTGCTGTGGATTTACACCAGGATAACTGAAAGTGGAATTTGATCATAGGATAATTTTTTATTCCTTAAATACTGCAATACAGTTTAAGATTCCTTAAGTACTATATTTGGTGAAAAAAATAGTGTTCTGTTAGCCAGGTGTTTTGAACTATGGTACTGAAGTTGATAACTGAATAGTAATCTTACAGATTTCCGTTCAGGGTTAGAGCTACCAGACTGCAAATAAACCAGAGAGGATATTTTTTTGTTGTACTTTATTCTGTCATGTTGTGGTCATGAGTACGTCCCATGATTTATCTAATAACACTAATAACAATAATAATATGTAACTATTAAAGTAATTAGAACATTGTCAATGGGCACTGAAAATAAGTGGTCCATAAATACACTAGACAGCAAGACATTGCATTTTCAGAACATATTGAAAGTCTTGTCTGTAAGAATCCAGTCCGACAATGCCAACTTTGTGGCACACACAAACTATCAACAGAACACATGGATGGAATCATGAAATGACCAAGTGCATAGACTCTCATGTTGGCAATCCACATTACAGGAAATGACAAGATGGACTGATTCCTTACAATGCACCTGAATTAAGGACACATCTGAATTGAGGAGCCTGGGACCTATATCACAGTGTTTGACTGCATATACAAAAAGGTGGGGTGGAGATCACATGTCAACCTCATGGTTCCCAGAAAGAACAGAAAAGTACAGAAATATATAGTAGGTGCAAGAACGCCAGAACAGATGACATAAATTTTAGAGTTATCCCATCAGGCTTCAGCCTCACTTACAGCCTTATCTTGTGGCATGGTGGTGTGATGAGATGGGCTACAATGAGATGTAGTTGATTTGTGACTGCTAGTAGTAAATATCTCCAATGGATGCTGATGGGATATTAAATGGTGAGGGCTCTGAGTTTACTGCAGAGAATTCTTCCTCAGGTGTCCGGTTGGTGGGTCTTGCCCACATGCTCAAGGTTTTACTCATTGCCATAGATTGGCAGATAGCGGGAGGGAGGAGGGGCTTCTTCTGCAGCACAGGGCATGGATCACTTGTATATTTAAATTAGTGTAAAATGTGGATATTCTGTAACTTGAAGTCTTTAGATCATGATTTGAAGACTTCAGGAACTCAACCAGACATTAGGGGTCTATTACAGGCAGGGATGTGCACAAGGGAGGGCATGCCTCAATAACTGGCATCCCCTCCTCCCCCTCCACCCCCAACCTGGTCCCAGTTTTTCACACTTGCTGTCTGGCCACTCTATTGGACTGAAGCAGAGACTCATTTCCACAGGCAGACACCCTGACTTATACCACCTTCCTGAAGGCTTTTCATAAGCTGAATCCAGTACTGTATTGCCTGGTCCCTGAATAGCACTTGAACTTGATACTCTGCATCCCAAAGGCTCCTCCCTTCCAACCTCTGAGGAAAATATCTATGTGACTTCTGTCCGTAACATTTCCATTCTTTGTTGTGGAATGCTTGGCTGGAAGAGTCTTAGAGCTCCTTCAGGCAAAGAGCCTTTCACTGGAACAAAGCTGTGCTTAGAACTCTTCTTTAATTCAGACTCAATATATCATCAGACTTCCCTATGAAACAGGAGAAAATCTTATACACATTCTGCTCAAACCCAAACAGTCTAAAGAAGGGAAGACTCATTGTCTTGCTGTCCCTTGAGTGCTATGAATCTACTTAGACAGGATAGTAAACTTAGGGAGTTTCAGAGACTGTTTATTTTGCACTAAGGTCTGAGAGGTGTCAGGCCACCTGAGGTGACCATTTTGAAGTGGATCCCAAAAGTGCCATGGAGAAAGGCTGTGATGGAGACTTTTAAGGGATACTTATCCCAATCAATTGAACTTTCTTTGATTGGAACAGGATGACGTATCTATATTAAAAATTGGTAAGGTGGCCATCTGGGCATCATCCCATGCCTCTGCCAAACATTATATTAGACAAACAGGCTTCCGCAGATGCAGTCTTTGGCAGTGGCATGTTTCAGGCAGCTGTCAAATGACAATCTCTCCCATTCTATAAAGAGGTGAACTACTGTGGGAAGCCCAAGCATCTGGCCAGGTATAGAAGATCAAAGAAGGAGGAGGATTTTTTACCCTTGCCTGTTAATTTCTTTTTTCAAGCCTTCTCTGTAAGTCCAGACGCAGTTTAGCATCTATTATTCAAGTTCATTTCCGCATTAGAATTTATTGAAAGGTTTTAGTTTGTCTTGTGAATTATCATTGACATAATTGGTTTCCTGTGTTTTCAATCCAGTTTCTACAGAACTGCTTTTGAAGTATTCATCTCAAATCTGAGAGTTTGTTAGAGCCTTGTAGGTAGATAGGGCTATGTTATCATTGTAAGGCTTTTGTATATTGTATTTGTTTGCTGCTTGAGAGGAACTATGACCCAGCGGTTGGACTGCTACAGAAAATTTTAAAGACCAGTAGGGAAAATTGCCTCTTTTTGTGCAATATAAAACTTACACAGCACTGAGAATTTTAAGCATTGTATTTTGTAAAATTACTTTGGAGATACATTCCAATATTTGGTCATTGATTTACTGAAGATTGCAGCAAAACTTCTGTTTCTTCAGATATTTTGCTTATTGGTGGAATGATGAAGAGAGGTACAATGACATATTTCATGCTGTGCTGACATTTTTCTCAGTTAATTTTGAGAAGAATATTGGGGGCTTTTTTTATAGCACTGCAGTGAGTAGTGACCATAACTTTGAGAATGATTAAGCTCTTTGAGTCTCTCAAAGTCGCTGCTGGTTTGTTGGAAAAGCAACCGTACTTTACGTTTTGTTCTTTAGTGCCCTATTGCTTGAGATACTGTGTCAGAGTGATTGGTTTAGGTAGATTTTTGAGAGTTACAAGGAGCCTTAAGGAGATGCTTAAGTTGACTTAATAAAAGCCCAGTGTGCACATGGCTTTGTTTAGGTCAACCTAAGTCGACTTAAGGAAAGCTTAAATTGATTTAATAACACCTGGTTTTAGGTCGATTTAAGCCTTAAGTCGACTCCTTAAATTGACTAAAGCCAGCGTGGATGGGGATTAGTGCCTAAGTCGACCTTATTAAGTCGACTTAAAGCATTCAGTCAACGTAATAAGGTCGACAAGGGGCTATGTGTACACTAGAAAAGTTAAGTCGACTTAACAAAGTTGACTTAACTTTTCTAGCGTAGATATAGCCAGTTATTTAAATATGAAATGTGAACTGAGATTTAAATGAGATTTTTCAGATGAGCCAGTGATTCCTCCCTGATGATAACAAAGTATTTCATATTTTCTATATTTTGTTATTTCCGTTTTCTTAAGAGGGAGAATAGTAGGCAGAGCAGTGGATTTTAGACCTATATCTAGAAACTCTCGGTCAGTTTCTCCTGTCCCACTTTTGTTTTCCCATTATGTAATTCCATTAATTTCAGTAGAATAACTCCTGATTTACACACTGTAAATGGGATTAGAGTCAGACCCTCCGGGACCATTGTTGTTTCATTGCTCCATTGAGGGAGGACAGGCATAGTTGAAAGGAAAACCAAATTAATCTCTGCTTGGCCTTAGAATCTTGGAAAACCATTTGGAGAAAAGGACAGCTTGCTTCAAGGACAACTTTTTCGATCTCTCCTAGTCCTTACTTTGAGAAGCAGTGGTTTCATTAAAAGTGAGTTCATAAATCTGTAAAAAAGGTGAAAGCTCCTGCCAGTTTTTAAGAGTTGGCATTTTCTTGAACATTCCAGTCCTCCTTGCAGGCTATTTTTTTGTTTTTAAATGGAGGGTTTGTTTTGGGAAGAATCATGTTTTCATTTTCAGGCATGCCATAAAATGACCCTAAATGGCTTGGGACCTTTCTGGCCTGAAAATTTGTGTCCTTCCTTATGCCACACTGTCACAGTTATCACTGCAAGTGTTCAAGCTGGATTTGTCTTGATTGAAAAAAGGAGGTTTGGTGTCAGAACTCCATAAGGGGCCATTAGTTTGGAACCTGCTCCTCTACCTTGGTCCAAAATAGTTCAGGTCTGTTAACCTTCCGAGCATTCTGCAAGAGGCATATGTTCACTCAGGCTCTTTAAAAAGGGAATGGAACTATGATCTGTGGACCTTAATTCAGCAAAAAAGTTGTCATGATTTGAGTGAAACTCTTTGAGTACGTGCAGTAATGCACCTGGTTATGTGCGTTGCTGGATCAAGGCTGATAGATGAGTTTTGTTGGCTGTTGTATAGCCACTAGTCATGTTATCCTGTTTTTGAAATTTGGGTCAAGAACATCTAGAGTTTCAGCAAGATACCTTTAAAATATTTAATATGTTTAAAAAATAAGCTAAGTATCTACGTAACAGTAAAGATATTTAATAATATATTTAAAGCCATTTATTTCCAGTTTCTGCAAAGGTCAGAACATTTTCATTAGAACAAAAATCACTTTTTGGTCAGCATAGCTCCTGGATCCACAGGTTTGTGTACAGTCCTGATGCTTTTTTCATAATCATGAGTTTTCCACAGGTGTAGTGAGGCCCTTGGAGGCATAAACTCTTCTGTCCTGCGGGAAGGAATGATCTTTTCATATAGGAACTCAGTGATGTTCAGTAGAATTCCCCCTGCAGGGCAGGAGAACCACCTCTAAGAGAAGCAGAATTTTAAAACTCCAAGACTGTATGTACTTCTGGAGATTTTTGACTACACAAGAAACTCTGGTTCTCATGAGGAGCTTAATTTCAGTGTTTAAAATAAAATTAATGAGAAATTGAAGGAAAGTGCATGCATTAAAAAGCTTTACATTTCCATTTCAGACGATATTTCTTCTCTTAAAACACACTGCCAAATACAGTTGTCAATGCATTTATAATGCAGCCACCAAAATGTCATTTTTCCATGTTCACATGGAGACATGCCCCCTAGAGCACTTAGTATCCCTTCATTGGCAAATACTCTTCATTTGCAGTCAGCTTTCTAGTCCTGAGAACCACCACTGTTTGATACAATCAAATTTTCCCCAATGGAAAGCTGCCACAAATAACACTCCAGCTTTGTAGCCTTCATTATTAATCAGCTCTCAAAAGCCCTTGAAATAAGGTGAATGCAGAAAATATTGCTTTAATATTTCTGTAGTTTTTAAAAATCCTTTGATTATGTACATTAAGAGCTATGAGCTGAGTAAATAACCGTAGTAAGTTTCAACTCCCCCCGCCCCTTGGAATCTCTTATGTGATAAATAACAAGGCTACTGCTCAGCATGTACCAGCACCTGGGAATAATCATGCAAAAATAACAGTGAGAAACTGCAGAGCGTCTGTTCTTGACATTAGCTTTCCTCAGTTTGACAGACTGCCACCACCAGATGTTAAACTTATGTGCCTTTTTTCCACTGGAGATGGCGGCCTTCTTGCCTCTCTCTTTTTAACTCTAATAGGTTACATCAGTGCACTTTTGAGAATTCATAAAAAAACACTTGTGACACCACAATGATCCCTGAGAACTCACTTTATGATTATCAAGCAACCTGGGATAATTTGAAAATATTGGAAACTGGAGCACTACTGAAGCTCTACACATCTTTTATTATGAGTGAGGAAATGTTCGCTTTGGGCACAAACTCTAAGGACAGTACAATCTTTCTCTCTGTACATGATTCTTTTATATTAATTCCACAGAGCAACCTTTCCTTATATTGTAATCTTCAGCTTTCAGATTTTTTTCTCCTGTTTCCTTATGGCTGTATTTTCCCCCCCAGTCATAAAATCTAAACTTTGATTAATAAGTAGAGAGAAATTAGAACTGAATAAGAATATTTATAATAATAGCTTAAGGGGGACACTATCAAATATGTCCCCTTTCCCGCTTTCAGTTATTTGTAATACTTTGGATAAATGGGAAAACAAAGCCTACCCTTTTGTCTTCATTTAAAATACTTCCTTTTTTCTCCTAGCTCTGCAGAATCAAACATTTCTCCTCAGTCTTTGTGATGAATATAGCCTATGGAAGAATGATGTCATCTATGACATAGATTGCAGCTGGGATAATTCCTATCAGCCTGACAATTCATTTAGCATTTTTCAGTTTTATAAAGGATCTGGGCTCAAATTCTCCTCTGCAGCTGAACTGCACTCAGCGCAGGAGGGAGTAAATAGAGGCTTGTGTGTTCCAATTACTGCTTCCTGGTTCTGTGCCAGCATGAGTTAGAGTGTTTTGGGAGCTCCTCTACTTTATGTCAGTGGTATATGATCCCTAAGGCCGTGGTTCTCAACCTTTCCAGACTCCTGTACCTCTCTCAGGAGGCTGATTTGTCTTGTGTACCCCCAACTTTCACCTCACTTTTTCTTGCTTACAAAATCAGACATAAAAAGGCAAGCATCACAGCACACTGTTACTTAAAAATTGCTTACTGTCTCATTTTTACCATATAATCATAAAATAAATAAATTGTAATATAAATATTGTGTTTACAATTTCAGTGTATAGTAGTGAGCAGAATAAATAAGTCGTATGAAAGGTTAGTTTGTACTGACTATGCTAGTGCTTTTTATGTAGCCTGTTGTAAAACTAGGCAAATATCTAGATGAGTTGATGTACTCCCTGGAAGACCTCTACATACACACAGGAGTATCTGTACCCTGATTGAGAACACCCTGATTGAGAACAGCTGCCCTAAGGCACCTTACACCAGAGGTGGAGCTTTGCCGTACAGAACTATTCTAGAGTGGCAAGGGCAGCCGGGGCAGGAGTCAGGTCCATGGGTTCAATGTCAGCTAGTATACTGTTCCTCTCCACCAGGGAATTCTTTGCTGTCAGCATCTGTGTAGCACAGAATCAGTGTTTTCTGAATGCTGTTCATATAGGTATTCTTTTATTTCATACCTGATTCAGGAAGATCTTCCAAGGATCAGGTGTTGTTGGAGAGCCAGTTGGTATTTGATAGGCCTACTTCAGTTTGCTTTTACTATTGCCTACCTCTGCAACTTCAGTGACAGAATGATAAGCATAAGGATGTTGAGCTCTGATTTTGTACACGATCACATCATTTATATGCCACAGCAACTGCCACTGAATCAGCAGAGTCAACTTGGTATAAACCTGGTTTAATGAAATGGAGAAACAGGCCTTCAGTTTTACAGATTGCTGTAATATTGGCATTCTTTGATTTTTTTTTCCCCTCCATGTGTAGTGTTTTCTTGTATGAAAACACATTAATTTTTAAACTGTTACTTACTGCAAAATGTAAACAGTGTATTAAGAAAACACACGTGCAAGTTGCTTTTGTGCATTCCGGTCAGTCCATTAGATACGTTGCTTGTACATACAAATATATTTACAGATGCTTAGCTAACCCACATTGAGAAATAGTTACATTTGAAGAATTAATACATGCAGAATTGTGAGTAAAATTTTTCCGAAGTTAGATCCACTGCGTTCTTTAGCTATTAGAAATGCTATTAGTCCTGAGTATGTTGGACTAGAATCTGATCTCAATAAGAACCCTTAATCACAGTGTAACTGAAATCAGAATCCAGCCAATTATCTTTAAATTTCATCTTGTTCGTGCCCTTGCAATCAGAATTTATTTCCTATTCGTATATATGAATGATTACGACAATGAACAATTTTTGAAAAGTTTTTCATCATTTCATATTTTCATTATATTTTCTTATCATGAAAATGCTGTGATATAAAGAATATAGATATTAGCATGTGCTCTCTAATCTCTCTCACTCTCTTTTACTGCCTCTCCATTTGTCAACTTGGCTTTAAAAGTGGAACCATCAATGTGAACTTTGATCTGCATTAAGCTGCATTTACATGAAACAAATCAAAATATCTAGTGATGTGACTTTTAATTGCCTTCTCTCTTGGGCATTGTTACCAGGGATGCAGAACAGTAAAATAACATAGAGTTAAACGAGTTTTATTATAGTTTTTAAAGCAGGAAATTAAGCTCTTTTAACATTCAGAAGGGTGAAAGATTTCTTGGTTGAGTCTTGGCTCAGATGAACCAAATGAACATTAGTTTATTCTTTTAATGTATAACTATAGAGGATTGTTTAACTGTTATAAACAAAAAGCTGACACAGGATGCCTGGTTCATCTGTTTTAACTGGGAGCTCATTTCCTCATTTTTATTTCCGTTTTTATGTGACGAAGAGAACATTATGTCCATTGTAAAGCACTGTGCTTCTGAAATGCTTCAGGGTGAATATTGGAAGGAACATGCAGAACTGAAAACTAAAACAAACTCCCATCACATGACTACAGACTTTGCTATGTTAGATCAAAATGCTCGCCATCTTGCAAGCCCCATATGCAGAAAATCTTCAGTTGCAGTTTTAATTGAAGTCCTGCAAAAATTCCATGATGTTTTAAAATCAGAATATAGCAAAACTGTCTAATTATATTCTTCTAAAATGTATGTGTTGGTTAGCCGTATAAATTAGCTGGAAAGTTTTGATTGTTAAAGTTATAATCGCTGATATATTGAATAGATAGAATTGGGTCTGAGGTTTATCAGCTGGATGAGCCTAATTAATGTGTTTCAAAAGCTTGACAGGGAAGAGATCATGTTTCATGGCATGTGGATCTTTGAGTTGTTCCGTGTACACCACTTCTTGTATGGTGTACAGGAAAATACGGCATTTATATTCGCTTCATAAATGAATAAATATGGCATTGTCTTCATAAACGTTTTTCTTAAGGAAATAAAATGCAGTTCCCATTTTACAAATCTAATTTTCATCCACAAATCAGTCTACGGTCAGAGACAAGAAAAACAGTGACTTTGATTCTTTTTTTAGTTCATGCTAGTAGTCTAAAGCCTCTGGGAATATTCTTTTAGAACTTTAGTGTTTTGTCTTGTTTAGCATGACAGATTTTCTATAATTTTTTCATGTGCAGCATGTGGGAGCCAAAAAAACTAAAAGAAAGCGGAAGACTGAACTCACCCTATGATATACTAAATACCATGCACTCTAAAGTTGATACAATTTTAAGCAAATTGATTTTTTTTAAAAAATCTCTCAGAATCATTATATTAAGTTTGTCTGTTGTTTTCAGGTTGATCCCCTGTTTACAGTGCCTGCACCTCCACCTCCGATTTCCAGCAGTATCACGCCTCAGATTCTGCCTTCCTACTTTTCCTCATCTTCATCCAATATTGCAGCACCAGTTGAACAGCTTTTGGTACGGACTCGTTCAGTGGGTGTAAATACTTGTGAGGTTGGAGTAGTAACAGAACCCGAATGCCTTGGACCCTGTGAGCCTGGGACCAGTGTGAACTTGGAAGGGATTGTGTGGCATGAAACCGAAGAAGGTAAATTGTGTTTGTTCATTTTTTTTTTCATTAGGCTTGTATATTAGACAGGCATATTAGAAAAGTTGCTCTGTGGTATCTGCCTGAGGTTGTCCACCATTCAACTCCCATCACCTACAGTGACAGCCACAGTTTTATAAATTAGTGAGCTGTTCATTTTCTTAAAAACATTATTGTTAAAATATTGTGTTAACTGACTTTGTATAAGATTTAGTATGTGGTTAACCATTTGCTATCATGGTATTCAGTAAAACATAATATTAAAAAGTCATTAGTAGAATAGGTTTTATTAAAACCTATGTCTCGATAAGTATGTATATTATAAGTATGTTCCTATTAGTGGTACAGGTGAAAATTGTAAAACTGAGTAATTCTGGCACCCAAATATCTTGACTGATACTGCATGTTTTATATAATAAAAACTACTCCAGAGACCTGTATTAAAGTTATTCCTATGTTGCGTTTATTATTTGCATTTTGCTTGTTTGAAATGTGCTTTAAGGAGAAAATCCTTTTGCTTTGATGTTCCATCTGTTGAAGAAGTGCGAGCTAGACCAGTCTGATTTCTCTAATATTCTTAGATTGGACTTGGCCATGTAGGAATGCTGTAGAGCAAGGGTGTCAAACTCATTTGCTATGGCAGGCCAGATTTGACTTAAATGTACTTCAGGTGGGCCGTACATCCCATAAATTGAAATACTGCGGCATTGAGAGAGTGCTGTGCGCTCCATGATACCAGTCTCTCTCTCTGTGTATTAGAGAGAGAGTGTGGTCTTGTGGAGTGCAGTCTCGCATACCCAGCACTCCTTGATGTTGTGAGACCTGACACTTTCACGCATTGCGGAGCGCTGGGTATGTGAGACCACATTCTCTTTCTCTCAATGTTAGGGAGACTGTGGACCTGCTTGAGCACCCTCTTGGGCTGGATGGACGAGTTTCGCAGGCCACATGTTTGACACCCCTGCTATAGAGCTTTGGGGAATATTAGATGCTGACTCTGGTGATTTAGAATAAAGTAAACAGAGAGAGGATTGTGCTGCAATGTACAGATTTTTGCCATTTTGATTTCTAAAAGCTCATTATTAAAATTTGAGCTTCCTGTTGCTAATTGTAGACATACTGCATGTGTACTTCAACCATTGCAAATTTTGATGTCATAAAGACCACAATAATAATATCTCCGTAATTATGGCAAAGAGCTACTACCAGATCCTATTAGGAGTCCTGTTTGTTTTGAGGTGTATCCAGTATGTAGTAGTTTAAGTTCCTTTGCAATGAAAACCAGATTATTTATAAACGTACATAATGAAAGAATACAGCAGTGCATCAATTGCTAATAAATGCTGACATCCTTGAGATACATGCACAATGGCATGTGTTTCTTTGCAATGATCTATAAGGCTTCACCAAAGTGCTCTACACTGTTGCCTGAAAAATCAATATAGAGAGTCAGATTTACCTGTTTTTATATGCTCCCATCCATCCATCTTTCTCTCCGTATGTCTACAACAGATTCATAAGGCAGATTGATCCTTTTAGATTGTAAAGGATAGTATAAATTCTGTTTTAGAATATCCCAGCAGAGATGACTGTCCTTAGCAGTTCCCATCTTCCCTTTACTGGTCTGCATTAACCAGTGTTGAAATGTGTGGTTGTTAACTGTGGTGACATGAAAGAGCACTAGCTGTTAATAGTGTTATTCTTGCTGAATAAACGAAACTTCTGTCCGCCACTGACTTTAAGAAAACCTCTTTGTTAAAGGTCCGGAGCTAGAGATAGGATATTTTATGAAGTTCCAACACACTTGCACATCTGCCTTCTGCCTGTGCTCTACCAGTTTAAAAGCACTTTTTATTTATTTAAAATTAACCTCTTGTATATCATCAACTTCGCCCCACCCTGCATAAAACATTCTTCTAAATCAATTGAGGAAGCAATGAAATACAGCTTCATTGAAATAGTTTTGTATGCCTATGAATCTTAATATTGCTTTACAGGCACTATGTGGTGGGATTGCAGATGTAAATGACTACATACAGTGAGTGCATGCAGGGCCAGCCTATAAGAGATAACATATGTAAAAAATTCTCTTCCGTCTAATTTGGTGCCCCTTAAAGAATGGCACCCTAGGCGACTGCCTAGTTCACCTATATAGTTGAGCCGACACTGAGTTCATGGAAGTGGAGAATCAAGCCCTTATATGTAAACTCTTCAGTGTAGAGAGTGTATCTTCTTGTGTATGGATAGTGCCTAATTAGAATGCTGCTAGAATGATCTTTTTATTTAATGTTATGTCCTGTCTAATACTAGCAACTCAACAATGGTAGTGGATCTTGAGCCTAAATTGTGTGAAAGGATTAAAATAATTTGTATGGTTGCATCTAGAAAAACATCTTTCAGACCCTACTTAGTGGAAGAGATGATTACTATATCTGGATGGATGTTTGTTTGGTCTCTCTCTTGAGCTTTCTAAAAACAGTGTTCCAGTGCAAAATGGTTTACCGATGATTAACTTTCCATTTTATTTTAGTTTTTACATTTGGAGCACAGATGCACATATATATTTAGCTGTTCTCAAATTTGCTCAAATTTAACATTTTTACAGAAGCTCTGTGTTATACCTTGCTTGAATTCACGTGTGCTGAAACTTGTTGTACTCCTCCTAGGAATGGAGGATGCACAAAGGGCTTTTATTTATCTTTAACGTTGGATTGTCTGTTTTTTCTAATAATAATTGTGACTTTTAATTAAGTCAAAGCCTGACCATTTGGTCTATTGATGTAAATCTCCAATGAAGTCAAAGAAGTTATTCTGAATTGTCACCAATGTAACTGAGATGAGAATCTGATTCATTGTTCATAATGCCCAATGGAGATTTCGGTTTCTTTTGTCACCTTTGCCCATAAGTTTTTTCATCTTTTTTTCCCTCTTTTTTCCAAAGCCCATTGCAAAAAATAAAAACTTACACTGTGGCTTTTTCAAGGCATAATAGGAAGAGTTGCAGCCAACTATAGTGTGAGAACTTGGATAAAGGTCAGAAATTCTGAGATATTTGAATAATTTTGTGTGTGATCTAGCCATTCGGAAAGATGAGTTGTTTAGTGATCAACATGTGCTGGTAGGATGTCTGAACATCCTATATCTTTCTGTATATGAGTATTATGAATCCAGTGTGCTTCCTGAGCTATTTTCAAACGCTAGCAGTGGGAATGCAAAAACAGAGTGGATGTGGGAGTTGTAGCCAGAGAGGATGTGGGAGTTGCAGCCATAATGAGAGTAGTATGGAGATAAGTTGATATTTTATTTTGGAGTTCTTTGCTAAGTCTAATACATGCTTTTCTAGACAAGGGGATCTATATCTGGGAATTAGTGTTTTTTGAAGATGGCTAATATTTAAAATAACTGGTTTCCTTTTGAGATTATTATACAAATACCATACTCTGCATGTTCTTCTGCATTTGTTGTTTGTCAAGGTCAGAAAAAGGCTGCATTTTTAGTATTCATGTTTTTAGGATAGGCACTCCAAGGCAAAAAACTACAGATTTCAGACAATATTGTAGCCAATCAGAGAGATTTGTTACTACTATATTTTTCATTTATCCCAGCTCAATCAGTTCAGTTAGTAGGACTGGAAGATTTCATGCATAAGATCATTTTTATCTCTGATTGTTTCAGTCTTACGATGCGTTGGAAGCACACTGTTGAAGTCTGTCACGTTTTATGATGAGGTGTTTTAAGTAAATATGTCTGTGATTTCACAAAGATAGCTTTTACCAGTTTAATGCTGGTTATCATATGAGTATTTCTCAAATGGTCTATGGGTGTTCAGGCTGCCCACGTGTACTATAGACATTTACTGTTCTCGTCTGAATAATCTCATTGTTTGGCTGGGACTTGGAATGTTTTCAATGTGTTCCTAATTGTTATGAAGGAAAAAGAAAGAAGGAACTGGTGGAGCTACTTCTAGTAGTGGTATGAGGAATAGTTTATAGGCGAGTCAACTTGAAACTTGGCAGCTGATGCGGATATTTGATACTAAAATACTATAACTACCATTTTAGGAACATTAAGAGAGTCACTGATAAAAAGCAGCAATGTGATTTTTGTTTTGTTTGTATCTAACACTAGACTTTTTCTCTTGGAAAAAACTGTTAAAAGTTTGTATTTTTTAATTCAGAATCAAGGTTAAGTCTGAATGCTCTAATTAACTTTTATTAAAATCTGTTTTTTTCTAAAGAGTGCAGAAATGCATTGGGTTTCCTGTTTCATACTGCTTCGAAGAAATAAAAATTGCCTAGAGAAAGGGGAAACCACTTGCCAGCTTTCTAAACTGCTTAGAGGTTGTTTTTTAAAAATTTTGTTTCTCACAGTCGCTTGCCCTCATAGACTCATAGACTTTAAGGTCAGAAGGGACCAGTACGATCATCTAGTCTGACCTGCAAAATGCAGCCCTCAAGACCTCACCCACCCACTCCTGCAATAGGCCACCAACCTATGACTGAGTTATTTACCTCCTTAAATCATGATTTAAGGACTTAAGATACAGAGAATTCACCGGTAGGTGAACCATGCCCTGTGCTACAGAGGAAGGCGAAAAACGCTGGGTTATGTCCTGCTTTTGGTCCTGCACCAAATAGGGGAATCAGCCCTTAACTGTGAGAAGTACTTGTCCTGATAATGACTTGTTTGCCTGAAAACAGATCAGGAAACAGCCATCAGTCACCTTGCTGCTTTTGTGTGCAGAACAAGCTGCCAACATGCGGTGTTTAAGTTCTCATATTGCTTAAATGACATTCTCCCTCTTTGTGGAGTTTGGGTCCAGTTTGTTTTTGTCATTAGATAATAAATAATAGAGAAATGAATTGTATTTTTAAAAAGAGTTCTGTTGTAAGCATTGGCTTGTTCTCTTCATAATTGAGCCTTGTTCTCAAATGTAAGCCCTAGGAATTTGAGGTTTGTTTTCATTTCATTATGTTGGTTCATATTAGAGAACAAATGGACTCTGCAAGTAGGAAATTGGTTTAAATATTTCTCAGTGTTTATTCTGCAGCCAGTTCTGCCATAACTCTGCAGAAGCAGACATAAGGAAAACAAGCAAACAAAACACCTTCCTTCACATACAAGCATTCCTAAAGCTATTAGGGAAGGCGCTTCCCACTTCCCCATCCAATCTTCTGAGTGTACTTACAATTTTGAAAAGATTGTACTGTTCAGAACTAAATGGAGAATTCCTTTTGCCTTCCCACATGGCTTTGGTTTTGCAAAGATACTTAAAGGGACACAGTCAATTTGAAATCTATTCAGTTGAAAAAATACACACACAGAGAGAGAGAGAGAGAGAGAGAGAGAGAGAGAGAGAGTTTAAAAGTAATTTACCTGCCCCTGAATACTCTTTGCAATTTTTCTGGTTTTACAGCTACATTTTCCTACTTCCAAAAATTGTTTTTTGTTCTTTTTTGCGTGAAAGACCTTCTACATGTGAAAAACTCAGAAATACAGAGGAAACTTGACCGTGATAAAGCAGTGAAACTCACAATACTTAAAATACAGTCAAATACACAATTAATCATATGAAAAGATATTTTTTGTTTCCTCTCATGTCTTTGTTAGAAGAATCTGAGTTTCTCTGTGTAAGAACAGTAGACCAAAAAATTCTATACAGAAGTAAAGTCAACAATACCTCCTTAATTTCAGTCATTTCTCAATGATCTACAATGCCAAGTTACTGAATGCTGCAAGCTTTCCTTACTCTTTTTTGTCAGTACTGTGATGCTTTTTTCCAATTTTCAGTACAAATTAATTAATTTAATGGGGGCTATATGTGGAAGGTTCTGATGTTTAAAGGCATAGCCTGGATGATCTGTTAGAGAGGGATAATTTTGTTATATATATTATTGTAATGCCTCAGAACCTCAGGATTTGAGCAGGATTTCTTCGTGTCAGGAACTGTACAAATGCAAGACAAAAAGAAAACCCATGTCCTAAAGACTTACAATCTAACTATAAGACAGACAACAGATAGATAGAGACAGACTGGGAGTAAGTACTCGGAAAGAGTGAGACATTGCCCCAAATAGACAAAACAAACACAAGGTAGGGGAAGCAGCATATAACACACAAGCGGAGCAAACTTGCTGATGAGAATGCTGTGGGAAACCGTATCAAAAGCCTTGTTAAAGTCAAGGTATACCACGTCAACAGCTCTTCCCGCATCCACAAATCCAGTCATCTCATCAGACTGAAGAAAATCAGGTTGGTCAGGCACGATTTGCCCTTGGTGAATCCATGTTGACTGTTCCTGATCACTCTATTTTCCTCCAAGTGTTTCAGGATGGATTCCTTGAGGACCTGCTCCATGATTTTCCCAGGGATTGAGGTGAGGCTGACCGGTCTGTAGTTCCCCGGATCCTCCTTTTTCCCTTTCTTAAAGATAGGTACTATATTTGTCTTTTTCCAATCCTCCAGGACCACCCCTGTTCGCCACGAGTTCTCAAAGATAATGGCCAGCGGCTCTGCAATCACTTCCCCCAATGCCCTCAGCACCCTCGGATGAAGTTCATCCGGCCCCATGGACTTGTGCACATCCAATTTCATTAAGTTTTCCCTAACCTGATTTTCCATCACTGAGGGCCGCTCTTCTCTCCATTCCATGTTACCCCATGTAGTAGCCTGGGAGCTGGCCCACCCTGTGAAGACTGAAGTAAAAAAAGCATTGAGTACTTCAGCCTTTTCCGCATCATCCTCCACGAGGATGCCTGCCCCATTCAGTAAGGGACCTACACCACCTCTGATCCTTTTCTTGTTGCTAATATACTTATAGAACCGCTTTCTGTTATCCTTCACATCTCTTGCTAGCTGCAACTCCAATTGTCCTTTGGCCTTTCTGATTTTATCCCTGCAGTCCCGAGCAATATCTTTATACGCCTCCCTTGTCATCTGTCCAAGCTTCCACTTCTTGTAAGCTTCCCTTTTATGTTTCAGCTCCCCGCAGAGTTCCCTGCTAAGCCACGCTGGTCGCCGTCCACATTTGCTGTTCTTTCTGCACATCGGAATGTTATCTTCCTGTGCCTTTAACAGGTTTTCTTTAAAATACAGCCAGCTGTCTTGGACACCTCTCCTCTTCAGATCAGCCTCCCATGGGACCCTGCCCATCAGCTCCCTAAGAGAGCCAAAATCTGCTTTTCTGAAGTCCAGGGTGTGTGTTCTGCTTCTTTCCTTCCTTCCATTGATCAGGATCCTGAACTCTACCATCTCATGGTCGCTGCTGCCCAGGTTGCCATTCACTTCTACTTCCCCGATCAATTCTTCTCTGTTTGTGAGCAATAGGTCTAGAGGTGCAAGGCCCCTGGTTGGTTCCTCCAGCATTTGTACTAGGAAGTTGTGCCATAGACTAGGTCACGCTTTAGATATGCCTGCAATTTAACCCGCACACTAGAGGTTTGAAACGAGAGCAGTGTAGAGCCCTTAAACCATGTCTGCACTGGCTAGAGGTGTTTCCTGTATCTCTGCCCACTTTAAGGCTCCATTATGTTTAGGGGCTTTAGTGTAACTTTTAGGGGGGGAGTTACTGTAACTGACAATCTGGTCCGTAATTTTTCCTTTTCCAACCACAACCTTCAACTGTATCCAGTTTTCAGATACTGATTGGCCTCTTCATTGACATCTTAGGGCAGTGGTTTTCAAACTTTTGAAAAAAATCATTTTCTCCCGTGACCCAACAATTACATCTTTGAGCAATGCATTCCAGTCTTTTGGCGGCCGCAGCAGGTGACGCTGCAACCCAGTACTGGGTCCCAACCCTAAGTTTGAAAACCACTGTCTTAGGGTATGATATTATAACTTTGCAGGCCAAAATTGAGAGTCATGCTGGCCATTTATAAGGCCAAAATTTGTTTCTGTTATATGACATCTGGTAAATGCAGCTGTGAGCATTACCCTTACTGCTGGTATTTGTTATTGACTAAAAATTAGTGCACACTATAGACTTAAATAAATGGAAGTAGCAGCACAATTTAAAAACAATCATTCTTTGGTACATGGTATTGTTGATGCAAAACAAAGGTGTTTCATTAACTCAGTACAATGGTTTCCATTGTTTGTTATTATAAAAAGACTTTTTTTCCCTTAAATTCCATGTTTATTTTTTTAATCTATTCTGTTAAAGACAACGTCCATTTTTCTAAAACTGTGTTTGTGTTCTTTTTTCTTTTGCTTCTTTGGAGACCTGAAATGTTTGGTGGTGTATTTTTCTTTAAAATATGCTTTCTAAAATGGCGTTTTTTTAACCTTCGAAATGTCAAGTTGGGTTTTCCCTGGAGTAGCAGGAAGAGCCCTCTGTATCGCAGGGCTGTGTGTATTTTGACCTCTCATAATTTCACTAAAAGGTAGAGTGTTGAGTCTTTAGCAAAGATGTCTTTGTTCAAAATATTCAGTTATTGGTGTTGGTGTTTGTTTAAAAACAAAAAAAGACAACACAAATTTTAAAAAGCCATTTAAAACTCCTTTCTCTCTGTTGCCCAGGTTTCAGTCTGCTGCAATATCATTATCAGAATATTTCTCTAGTCATTGTACATGGTAGATGAGACCTGAATATTTAATGAAAAATATTTTAGAAAGAAAAAAAGCTTTTGTGCTTTCTTCTTGTGTGCTACCAAGAAGCCAATCCTTCCTCATTTCCACCCATCCCCAAAAACCTAACCCTGCAGAGGGGAATGGGTTTGGTTTTTTTAACCATAACCAGTCACCTTTAAAGGAAAAGTATCTAAGAAACATGTGCAGCAACATTATAGCTAAATATATTAAATTCATTTTCAAAATGTTGTTTTTCATTTGCAAACGCAAAGATAATAATTGTCTTTCAGACAGTTTATATTAGAGAGAGAAATCCATACGATGTTGTTTGATATGCAGGTTGTATATCCACATTGCTTGTTGATTTGCATAATATGTGTATCATCCAGTGGCCATCTTGCTGATTCATATTGACTGACACCGATGTAACACTAAGCAGAGCATAGCCACAGTTTTTACTGCCTGTGGTTGAAATAACTGACCAAAAATATCTAAGGTGTCTTATTTAGCCGGGGCAGTAAAGGCCAGCTTCTTTAAAGGGAACCAGCAAATGCCGCTTCTCACAGCTCAGTGAGATTAAGTGCAGCTAAATGGGTATAACCCTAGGCAAAGAATGTGAAAAGCTAGCAAACTGCAGACAATACTCACATAAAAACCTGCCTCTTCTGAGACTGCTGCAGTTCAAGACTCCCTGCTCTGCTTGTGCATACATAGAAAATTATTCCTTTTTCAGTCAAACATACGGGGGGGGGGGGAGGGGAGTGTGCATGGGAAGGATGGTTGAGATTGGAAACACTGGTTTGGAGCTGTTTGAGCATGTAACTGAGCCCGCTCCACCAATGAGGTTCTGAACACAGTCGTTCCTTTTAGACCAAGAAGCCAGTCAGTATTCTTAGGCAAACTCATAGGAGCAGCAATTTTTTTTCCAGTGACACCTTTTCAGTATTAAAACAACAGAGTCCTGTGGCACTTAGTCTTTCAAAGTACCACAGGACTCTGTTGTTTTTCTGCAATAGACTAACACGGCTACCCCTCTGGAACTTTTCAGTAGAAAGCACTCACTGTATGTTCAATTCATGTTTGTAGGAGACCATCAGGGAGTGGTGACTGCAAAGCAAGAATATGTTTTTAATGTGAATGGGTAATTTTTAAACTAATGAATGCCATCAAAGTGAGGAATGAAGACACAGCTGAAATAGCATATGCATGTAGCCTGTTTCAGAGATTAAACAGCTTCTTTAAAAATAACTCATTGTCACCACTACTGTACAGTATTTTTGTGAGTGCTTCAGCTATCTAGGGTCCCTTCAGGAATGTTCATTCTCTGTCCGTGTTGGGTTACAATATGCAATGGAGAAAGGAGAAACAAATTTGGTTCCATTTATTGCAGGAGGTGTACATCCTCACTAATATGAATTAGTACTGACATACAGACAACATTAGAGAACTGAAATGTTTCCTTTTGTTGCTCTCTCTTTCTTTCTTTCTTGGCCACGTGGGAAAAAACCTGCCCTCAGGGTACGGAAAGAGAGAGAGAAAGAGAATATCACCTGAAGACAAAATTAAGGAAAATGGCTTGTCTTGATTTGGCCTTAGAAAATGGTCTCTTTTTATTAGTTAGTCATAGAATTACCAGTCTGACCTCTTGTATGTTCCAGGACACTAACACCATTCTGCAACTGCACACTAAACCCAACAACTGAAATGAGACCAAAGTATTCCAGCCCAGAGGAGATTAGGCCATCATGTGACACAGACAGAGAATTGGCAGGGACCTAGGTGCATCTGTGCCTGACACCCCTGCAATAGCAGAGAAATGACTGAACAAGATACAGCCTGATAGTCATGGCACGTGACTCACCACCCACACATTACAGAAAAAGGTGAATAACCTGCAAGCAGGGGTCAGCAACTCGAAAGATTTTATAAAATTCCTTCAATAACCAAGTATTTTGAGAGCCGAAATGGGTGTAGCTTCCTTCTGGACAGGGCTGGGCTGGCTGCGAGGTCACTGTTGGGAGCTGGGAGGAACTGGGCCAGGGCACCTGCCTCAAGGTCCTCTGGCAGGGTGAGGGGAGCCCAGAACCTGAAGTGGGCCCCCTACGGGGAACCCTGGTGGCAGGGGGAGCCCGGAGCCCTGCGCGGGCTGCCCTCAGGGTCCCCAGGTAGACGGGGAGCCCGCAGCCGCAAGGGGGCAGCCAAAGAGCCACATGCAGCTCCGGAGCTGCAGGTTGCAGACCCTGTGGTCACTACCACTCGAAATTCCTTCCTGACTACAGATGTTATCAGTTAGACCTGGAGCATGTGAGCAGGGATTAGCTGGCTAAGCATCTGAGAGACAGAAAGTGCCACCTCAAAGCCCCAGCCCACTCAACCCAGTGTCCCATCTCCAGCCAGGGCCATCCATGATGCTTCAGGAGACAGTGAGAAAATAAATCTCCCATAATATACTGGGAGGCAGGGGGAAGAATCCCTTCCAGAGCATGCCCATGGCTGGCTGAAATCTTGAAGCATGAGCTGTAGGAACAAAAGACATACACCAGGTCTGAGCACTAGAGCTGTTGAGCATTGCCCCATGCTATCACAAGCAATCCTATTATAAAATTGTACTCATAAAGCTAATGTTACAAAGGAAACTTTAGTCAAACTTCAATTCTTTTGTCCCAAATGCCTTTAGAGATATGAAAAGCCCAACAAAATATTTCTTTCTAATCCTTTGTTCTAAAAAAGCATTAACCATCTTGGAAGATTTTTTTTTACATCAAAACTCAGAGACTTTGTTTGCATTTTATTTTAACTTTTACCTTGATGTAGATTTTGCATCTCATACAGATTTTTTACAAAGATGTAAAGACAGATATGAGGAAGTCGCCCTCGTGTTTCCAATTTGCTAATAGAGAAAAAGTTTTAAAAATCGTTTTTCCATACAGTTTATGGCTGTCATTCTTTTTAATGTGTGTGAATTATTTACTAAATAGTTGCTTTTCAAGGAAGGTCAGACAGAGAAAATGAGAGAGCACATTACATTATGTTTTCTGTATTTAAGTGGTTTGACTAATTCAGACGCAGCTGTAGGATATATTTTGTTTGTTTTCATTTCACCGTAAGTTGTACAAAAAAAAAAGGAGACTTTTATCAGTAGTATGAAGATTTCCATTCATAAAACTGCACTGAAGCTAACTGTAAGTAGATAGTGATTCCATGTTTTGGGTTTAACACTGAAACAATAATTACAAGCAAGGACAATTCCAGAAAAATCTTCAATTATTCTGGGGTTTAAAATTCACTTTAAAATTTCTGCCCTTACATAGGACATTGTTTCATTAAAGTGTACTGCTTGCTTGCTTTCCCTTGCTGAGATTGATTGACTCTATCACTGAACTTGTTCATACCACCAGACTTTGTCTAAGACAGGAGTTCTCAAACTCTTTTTTTCTGGGGCCCCCTTTGAAAATATTTCAGGCTGTGATGACTCCCCCCTCAAAAAAGTGATAACCCCATGCCATTCCACCCTTACTTCTGTGCCGCTCCTGGCGGTGGCTCTGTCTTACCCAGTCAGCAGCCCCTGCTCTCCAGCCAACCATCTCTGCACGGTTCTGGCTGTCAGCCATGCATAGCATGTGTGGAGGCTGACAGCTCATGACCCCCCTCCCCATAATAACCTCATGACCCATTGAGGTGTCCCGATTCCCAGTTTGGGGACCCCTGGTCTAAGGGAAGCATCCATTCAAATAGAGATTGACTTTGCAGACCTACAAAGCCTGCAGCTGTCCATTCTCTGTTTGGAGGGCCTAGAAATCTCAGATTTAATTAAAAGAGCATATTTTCCAAACTCTTTTCCTTGTGAGCATGTAATCTGATATAAACCTATGGTTGATTTGAAAGCTCATCATCGATTTTTTTTCCCTCATAAAGTTCACAAGTTAGTTCACAAATTATTTTCTAGGATTGGCTCCTGGAGTCGAGAAAAATGCATTTTTAAAGATAAGAATCCAGACTGGTGGCAGGTATAATAGGCCATGGGAATCCAAGCCTCTTCTGGCACAGCTACCGCTGATCTGCTATTGGATGCTTGAGCCATGGTGGCCCAGCCTCTTCCCATGCCTGCTCCATCTCTTCCCCACAGCCCCTCCTGCTGCCTGGCTGCTTCTCTCCTACTCTACCCTCCTTCGGTGGGTCCTGCTGCTCACTGTGTGCAGCCCTCCTCTCCTCACCTCCAGCCCCCATAAAACCCCCTCTGCTTGCTGTGTCCCATACCCCTTTCTCTGTAAGACCCCCGCTGTGGGAAGTGGGCCTGGGATGAAGTGCAAATGGGGCCATAAGCAGGAGAGGAGGGGCAGGGAGCTAACCTCCACCAGGGAAAGCTTTATGCACCACCCAGGAGTCCAGATCAGTTCACAGTTGCAAGGTCCTCTGCAGAGAAATCGGTGTGAGCTCAAGAGTAAGAGGCACCATGGTCAATAGGCTAACAGTGCTGAGAACAAGAGAGTACTCTAATCACACAGATCAGTATTTCCAAACATGGGTGCCTGCTGTCAGGTACCTAAATCCTGTGATGCTGAGAGCAAGCAGCTTCCACTGAGTTCAATGAGGGGTATAGGTGCTCCTCTCTTTTGAAATTCAGGCCACTTCTATTTAGGTGCTAAAATATAAATCTGCATACTTCACTTTGTGCATCTAAATTTAAAAAATGTTTGCTTAAACCTGTCTTTGCCTGGTTTTTCTTTAAAGTATGAAGGGAATACACTAGCCTCCCAGGCGTGTTGTGACTATTAAGAATGTAATGTTGTGTGAGCACAATCAGAAAACATGCTGGATCTTTCAATCACAGTACAGAAATGTAGCTTACTTGGCCAGCTGTCCCTTGCTAAATTTAACAACTGTGCCCCCAACACTTGTTTTTTTTTTTTTGTGGCAAGAAGCTAGTTAAGATGAGTATATCATTTTTTTCCCATGTGTTTCAACAGTTTGCTCTCCACCACACTGGCTAGCCAAGATTTGTTAGAAACCATATCAGCTGGAACAAAGTTTAAATTTAAACGCTGTTCTGGTCAGTCCCACTGTGGAAAGAGCCAAAGGGAGAAAAATATTTCTCCTCACAAATGCTGTCATGAGTCTGAGAGCATCTCCATAGTGCTTCCAGCTTTTCCTAATCCAATATGAGACTTCTGTGTTGCACAGGGCACTGTCCACCATGCTATCACATTTTGCAAATTTTTCTATAGACACCTGCAGCTATACTAACCACTCACTTAACCGTAGGGACTCATCAGCCTATCATTCCGCCTCAGCCCGCTACATGTCTTAGCAGCACAAGATTGATATCTTGCTCCAATTGATATCTTTAACATGCTCTTTCCCTAGGAGACACAAGTTCTGAAGGGCCGTCACCCCCTCTTTTGTTAAACTGAGATACGTTTCAGTGAGCTGCTGCATGATGAAGCAGCGGGCTTCCAGGATGACGGTTAACCCACGTTTTGAATGACTATGCTATCTTATTGCTAACTCTTTTCTATTAACAATAGAAATGAGTTAGTGAAACATTTCGGTTATTTTTTTCCTTATTTCAACCTGGGGGTTTTCCCCACAAGTATAGACAGTTTCTCCTTGAGAAAGAGAATAAAGTAAAAGGTAGCAAATGATTACTCACAGGCATTTGGATTTTTCCACTGATGGCGTGTTTTTATGGAACAGGAAACTAAGTTAACCCATTTCTTCATCCTTATCTTAATTCTGCCAGACCAAGTGTCCTTAATAGATTAGTAGGAGCTTTTTTCAGAGGAAGGAGGAATTCCCAGTCTGGTGCTGCTCCAGGGGTAAAGGTGATGATTGGGTTACAAACTGTTCTGTTGGTCTAGACAAGAAATGACAGGAAATAAGCTAGAGAAAATGTTTTTGTATCCCTAAAGCGTTATCTGAGAGGAGCACAGTTAGTAATGTCGTTGTGAAAAGCAGCCTCCATTTGGACAGACAGCTTGATGCAGGCAAAGCTGCTAATTTGTTTTCAGCTTCAAGGAGATTTAGAGTCTTTGCATCCTTGGCAGTAGCACACAGTGTAATTGTTTTCCTGCTCCTTAATCTTCCGTCTAGTTGCATTGGATTAGTGTAGCTAGGAAAGGCTGGAATGTTTACTGAAATTGCTGTACCAGAGTCCCCGTTCTGAAAGACAGGGAGAAGTTGTATAGGGACTATTCTGACTTTATGGTATATTGTGAAAAGGCACTTATCTGGTGTCTAATAACAAAACCTCCCACGGAAAGGAAAACAAAATAAAGTCTCTGAATATGGGGAGATCTCAGAACTATCTCCTTGTGCTGGTGACGTTACTTATCTTTAGTTTAGAACCCACTATATGATGTGGCATGGTTTGTGGACAGCAAGTGTTTGCATTTTTAGAATTTGTGCTATTACATACACACCATGGGTCTTTATCCTAGCTACACTCACCAAAAATAGTCTTCGGAAAAGGGACACAGTGTATCTTTAAGCAATTAAGTCATTTTGTCAGTTCAGTGGTAAAGCTTGGGCCAGAGGTGGCCTTTGGCTATTGGGGGCCCTAGGCGAAGGCCCATTATGGGGCCCCCTATAGGCCCACAAGCCCCACTATAGGCCTTCAGGGCCCCCTCTGTGACCCCGTCTCCCCCACCACTCCGGCCCAGCTCCCCCTACCCGGCCCCTTGGGCTAGCTTCTCCTCCTGCTGCGGAGCAAGGCAGACGTGACTTTCGGGGTAGGCAATGGGGCCCCTTGCAGCTCGGGGCTCTAGGCATGTGCCTCTGGCTTGGGCCAAACTTAAGGGGTAAATTTCAGTGCTGAGATGCATTCTTGGCTATGAATGAATGCATGAATAATTCTTACTTTGAACCTTAAGATGCACAATAGACACAATAACTCTTGAGTTGAACTTCACAAGCAGAAGGGGCTGATTTATGGGCAGCTGTTGAAAATGCTTCTAGGCAAATTATTTTTTAATCTCTGAATTAAGAACCTGTAGTAAATTAATTACTGTATATTGGTGCAGTGCTAAGTTGCCGACAGCTACACAAGACTTTATTTTTAATCTATAAATTAAAAACCGGTAGTAAATTACATAATGTATATTGGTGCAGTAAATGACTATGAATTGATAACAACTTTCAGTTTGCTAGCAGAGGGATCAAGATAAGACTGTTTTCTGATATGTGGCAGCTTCTTGGCTTAGTGCCTTTTTCATGTTGGAGGAAGGGAACAGTTTTGCTTTCTATTCATTACTGAGATGATTTTCCTAACTTTTTCAGTGCTAAAAGGTTTACTGATCATCATAAGGCATTCTGTTTTATTAAAGCTGTATCATGGACTCTTCTAAGGAGTTCTTCTGAGAATTAGTTGCAGAAAAAGCTATTTGCTTGTATTTTACAACAGTTAACAGGCCAAGCAGATGGGAAAGCAGACCTGAAATAGTTTTGCTGGCCGCCTGCCACCATTCTATGACTTTTGATTTGTATGGATATGTAACAGTTTTATTCTTCTCTTTTTCGAAGTGTATGCCTGTAAGTCTTGGAAAAATTAATCCTTGGTTTCCTGTGAAATGTGCACTTGTAAAACAAATGTTGTAGCAATGTGCCATGCAGACCTTGCATTGTGTCAATTAGGAGGCGTGACATCAGCAAACTCCATAAGCTGTCAAAGGCTAGAGTAGTTTTCAAAAACATCACTGTTCATGGTTTTTTTCAGAGAAGAAATCCAAAAATGACAGCATTCAGAGCCATAGTTCACCACAGTTTTATTCTTTGATTCTCCTTCTCAAAAGTGTTGGGATCATTGTTTTTGCTGTAAAAATAACATGTTGTTCTCTTTGACCATCAGTATTTTATGAATATAAAATAAAATAAAACATTTCCATTTGTAAAAGCAAGGGTGAAACATTCATGAAACTTTGGGGTGAGTAAGAGGATGATGAGTAAGAAGACGATTGTTAATGAATCCAACTTTATTCATCCTTAATATTTGCTAATGTTCCCTTCTCCCAAAGCCTTTTTGAAAGGCAATAAACATTTGATAACTAAGGTATTGAGGAAAAAATTGCCACTGAGTAGAGACCAAGAGCACTACATTTTAACACTAAAATATGCTAGGAATTTAGCATGTGACAGACAGCTTGGGTCATAGTTCCTTTCTGTATTTTTTTCCCCCTGGAAATCTAAAGCACTCAGATTCTCACCGTTCAGCATTTGAATCTTTGAGATCAAAAGGCCTTTCCTTCAAAGAGCTTCATGTTGTTATTTAAATGGTAATTGGCTCTATCCTCAGCTTGACTATGAGCATTTTAAATTTAGCAGCTTTTGGACTTTCATTATTTCAGTTTTGTGTTCTAATAGAGAGGGTGATTTGGGAAATGACAAAGACTAATTGCAAATTTGGAGCCAGTTACTTGTGCTGGTAGTTGACAGCTTTTTGGGAAGGCACACACGTTCTTTGAGAAACATGTGTTTCTAAGTAAATGATTCTGCTTTTGTAATCATCTGTCTCTCCTTTACTATAAAGTTTCACATCTGGAATAGTTTTCTCTCAGACAACTGAGTGTTTTTTATACTGTGGACTGTATGGTAAGCACAAACCACAGAACTTGCCTTAAAACATTTAGTTAAATATAGTCTCTGGAGACGCAAAATCTGGACCACAAAACTTTGAATCTGGTTCAGATTGACAGTGTTTAGATAATAATCATTTGTCAGTGTTTTCTTCTACAATCCCCAATACTTCTGGGGGAAAGTTAATAGTCCCATATTTTCAGAAGACAGAGATAGCAGGATATTGACTTATTATTTCTTCACCCAGTCTTTGTTGATTCGGACTTCCATCTCACTGTGCTGTCAGGACTATTATGTTCAATTGCCTGCTTTGTGTGATGAAGAAACCAAGAGCTTTTACAGGGAATATTTGTTTGTCAGGAAAGGCTAAAATGTTTTTGCTACATTGACAAAATAAAAGTAGGCAAAAATTGATCTTGGAGAGTGTTGCAGGAAGAATAGAAAATTGGTCACGTTTCCTGTGTCTAACAATTCAGTACTTGTTTATTAAAAAAAAGTGATTAAAATGGTAACAGATCCCTGCATTTAGGATTAAAATGTCTGAATTCACACTAAAATGTTAAACAAAATTCTGAAGATTGGGTCAAACAGACCAAAAAATGTATGTTGTCAAGCAGATAAGCTGTGTGTGAAAGGGTGGAGATGATTATGGATCCTAGAAGATGATTTAGCATCAGAACGTTGGTTGTCTCCACTGTTTCTTGATAACCTTAGTTGCTTCTGCCCATTCACGAGTTTACTCTGTTTTGGGTTTAGACCACCCAGCAGGTCTGACCTGCAGCGTTTTTCTTCATTCCTCCTTCCGTCCCTTACCTCCAGTCTACGGTGCATGTGTACTCATGTTTTTGCTTTCCATTCACGGAGGTATCCAGCTGGGAAAATATAGTGTGTACGATACTCTGTGCCTTCAGCTGACATTTCTCATAAATTGCAACAGAAACACTGCTATCTGCAGCTTAATAGCAGGTAGAACACAGCTCTACATATCAAGTCTCAGCAGGATACAGAAACTATGATTACCAAATTTACAAAGAGAAAGCGGGTGTGGGAGGGAAGTTTCTATATAAGAGTAACTGAAAAAACACTGAAAACGGATTCATTGAAAGCTGCCTTTTAGAAAAGGGCTTAGAGGGGCTGATTCAGTGGCTGCAACACTCTCACTTTTTGCTGAATTGTTATTTTTGAAGACCTCACAAGAGGGTTTTGTGGTTAAGCAGTCTTTCCTCTTCTGGTCTTCTAAAGGAAAAGCTCTTTGATAAACTCAGTGAGAAAGGGTAATGGTTAACTGCAGTTCTAATATGGGGTGATTATGCTGAAGATAGAAGTTATAGAGATACACACCTACAGGAAACACACTTTGGTGGAGAGGTGACTAGTAAATGTCTAGTAAATCTCCCTGTCTAATCTAGTAGGCTTTAATTATTTAATTGTCATATTATTAATCGTCACAATTTGTTTAGACTCGTCTTCTGTACTCAAACAAAATGAAGGAAGGTACTGTGGTAGAAGAGTATCAGGAATTATGACAATATTTAAAGTGCATGTTAAAATGTGAAGTTGTAAATCTGCTTTTCATACATGTCAAGCATTCACTACCTAGTCACTGCAATAAAAAGACAATAAAAAAATTAATTTAGATATAGATGACTTTTCTAAACTAAGAATGTGGAAAACTGAAGGTGATTTACTCCTTTCCTTTGTGATACAAAGATTTACTGTGAAGTTAGTAGGTACTCATTAATTTTTCTTTTCTTTAGACCTAAAACTAGTCATACTTAAAACTACATGGGAGAGAGGTTAATGCATGTAAAAATGATACTATTGTGAATTAAATAGAGTAGGAAAGATATGGCTAAAAATTCTGAATAGATTAATATGGACCACAAATTACAGCAAAGGATTTCCCATTCTTACATCAGCAGTACTGATAGAAGATAATAAATGTAGAAAATGTGTTTACTAGACTTTGGCCCAACACTAGTTCCGATGGTGACTTCTTCCCGAGGGCCAGCTTTTTGTCCAGTGTACTTTAAAAAAAAAAAAATCTAACAGGCATAATGTTGAATGTATGTTTTTCCATCACTTCCCTCTTTTTTTCTGTAAGTCCCAGCAGAATCCAAGTGGAATGATCTGTTTTATATTAGGTACAGGAATGTTGTTCAGCTGAATACTAGTGTGCAGTTGCCTTGATATTAAGTAGCCCTTCTAGAGGGCATGACAAGTTTGTCATATAATACTTAAAAGCTAGGTGTAATGAGGCAAATGACTGCCCTAAAGTCAAGGTTGAAAATTATTCTAGGTACTTAACTAGTCAGAGGATCTACTGATAGGAAAAAAATACCCTACTTTCTATGTGCAACACACTGATGAATAGTTCAGCTGTCCTCTCCCTGGAGCTATTGGTAAGGGAGAGGGTGCTGGTATTTGTAGTAGGTTGCTGTGCTTGGACCCTGCTTGGGCCTCCATCTTTCAGTCCAGCATTTAGTCAGAAAGTGTCTCATAAATTTGAAGGATTCTTCCCCAGTAATGCACCCGTCTCAGGAAAGTAAAATAACCTTCTTGAATTTTGTTACAAATGGCAGGGGAAGGCAGAGCTGCAGCCCATATTAAAATCCAAGAAATGAACTGCTGATGCTGAGCAAAGCACATAAATAACGCTAAACGAGGCTCAGTGAAGATGGTTGTTAGTTTTCATTTGGCAGGATGAGTAGAATTTATTGTTGTTCTCCTGTAGCTTGTCAGACTATCTCCACCTGGATATTTTTGGAAAGTAAGTATTTATTAGTGTTTACATGTTTTTTTAGTGGTGTTGGCTGTGTTTTCAGTCTTGATTGGACAGAAGAAAACATTTCCCTCCAAGCGCTCAAAGATGTAATCCAGTATGTTTTATTTAGGACAATCACATGGAGAGCTCTTTACGTCCTCCAGCACTTTCCGCCCCTCTTGTTCCTTCCCAGTTATTTCCGGTCTCGTGTCAAGGCAGTTCATGGTGGGACATCCTCAATCACTATATTGTTTTCTCTTAGTGTAACTTTCTCCAGGTTCCAGCACCATGGAGAGGGAGAAGAATGAAACATACTCTGCAGCAATAATCTCTTCCTTTCATTAGGGGATCCTTTGGTTCCTTCTGCAGTCATTCATTGCATCCACCATCAGGATCAAAGGAGCAGCAACTGTTTGAGTAATCATTTGTGGAAGACCTATTTCAAATGCAAACCATGAGGCAACATCCTTCCAGGTAGCTTAAAAATCAGCACTGGTCTGTCTGTCAATTCATAGTATTTCTGAAGCATGAAGAACTCTGGTATCTAAGCACCAAGAATTAGTGACAAGAAAAATTCTTTTATTCATTAAGTATGACTGCTGTGGGCCATGGATGTCCATTGTCTGTATTAGTCGGGTTAAAATGGTTTGAATGAATTTCTGGATTGTTATGCCACATAATTTTTCATTCAGAAACTGACCCATAGTTGGCCAGGAAGTGGTCTCCATGCACCTTAGCTTTCTCTCCCATCCCCCCAAAAATGTACGTGCAAACTCACTGCAAAGGTATCTATTTCTTCCTCTTTCAACCAGAAAGAGGAAGTTTGTCCAGAATCAGCACAGAAATCCCCCACCCCTCCAGAAATGTTTTCTTCTTAGGAATTGGAGTAATTTATTAGTCTGTTCAAAAGTCCTGAAGAAAAGAGATCTTCTAGTAGTGACAGCCTGACTTTACCTTGGATTTAAACATGTTTCTAATCTGTCCCAGCAGACAGGAAAGAGGTACCGTTAGAAAAAAGTTTGAGTTGTGGGAACATCAATTTTCAATACATATCAGAGAAGCTACTGAATGGATATCTGAAATTCAAAGGAATTTGGAAAGTTCTGTCTAAAATGTCTTTGCTATCAATAACCTTTGATACCATAGCCCACTCTTCATTGAATCAAGTTATCTTGGAGTCAGGGCCTCTAACTCAGGAAGCTCTGGTATGATGCTCAGAGAGCCCCTGGATCTGTCCAGGGGGGTGACTTTGTTAGTGCTGAAAAAGATTGTATTTCTGTTCAGAGTCTCCATAGTTTTCAGGAAATAGTTACAAACAAGTTGGCTTTTTCTACGCAAAGCAAAATACATGTGGAGGTGTTTGAATTCCCTCTTGCACCAAAAGGGGTCATTTCTCACCTTCTTCTAAAGAAAGGTATCTGAAGAATACCTACTGTTTTGTGATTCCCAAAATGATTGGAGTGGGTTAGCAAGGCTCAACATTGTGCTTGAAATGCTAAAATCAGTGAAATAGCTAAAATTTGGGGATATTCTGGACTACCTTGAGGACTACATTC
Organism: Pelusios castaneus; assembly: GCA_007922175.1. NCBI lineage: Eukaryota > Metazoa > Chordata > Testudines > Pelomedusidae > Pelusios > Pelusios castaneus. The sequence goes on along the minus strand of ML685772.1, from coordinate 14,542,578 downwards.
CAATTGCCCGGAATCATCAATCTTTCCTGAGATTTTATTTTTCCTTTTGTCATTTGCAGTATTCTGATCTGCTCTTTAAGGAGGTTTCAACACTCTTCCCAAGAAATGTGAGATCTTCCTTTCCAGAAAACAAAATCATCCTGAAAAAATATTCACAGGATGGACATCATCATTAAAGAAAATCAGATTGGGTCAGGAGCATGCTGTCTTTTTCAGGACCTTGATAAAGGGAGAATGCACCTAGTAGGAAAACAACCTCACATCTATTCTGCAACAAATCTGCAGATAGTTTTGCAGTTCTAATAAGTCAAAACCAAACTATTGTCCATCAGAGCTCTGCTTGTTCCAGGACATCTACTGGTGGTAGATATGCCAATGGCTTGAGATGGGACATTTGATGGACTAGGTTTTGAGTTATTGTGAAGAATTCTTTCTTGGGTGTCTGTCTAGTGAGTCTTGCTCACATGCTCAGGGTTTAACTAATCACCATATTTGGGATCAGAAAGGAATCTTCCTCTAGGACAGATTAGCAAAAGCTTTGGGGATTTTTTGCCTTCCTCTGTAGCATGGGGCACAGCTCACTTGCCGGTGGATTTTCTGTATGGTAAAGTCTTTAAATCATGATATGAAGACTTTAATAACTCAGTCATAAGTTAGAGATTTAGGACAGAAGTGGGTAGGTGAGATACTGTGACCTGAATTGTGCAGAATTTCAAACTAGATGATCATATTGGTGGTCCCTTTTGATCTTAGAGTCTATGAGTCTATCTAAACCACTAAGTAGACTCAATAAGGAAAAAAAATCTATTCAAGCAACTGGAGCATAGTGTCACTTTCAATTTTCCTGTCTTCTCACCCTTTTAATCTGTGATAAAAGTGGCAACATTCAACTATACTACACTTATCCTGACATTCCCAAAGTGGCCAAGAGGAGTTTGGTTTGTAGATATTCACTGTCCAAGGGAAATCAAATTCCTTTTTGTTCTTCCACCCAATTCACTTGGGCGTCTAATCCTACTCCTCAACCTGGAGTCATTACTTTTCTGTGCCTAGTTCGCAGAGGATTCCTGTCAAGAAAGGATAGTTTATGAGAATCATGCATACCATGCTAAAATCCTAAAAAAGGGCATCTCCTGAGCGTCTGGGCCATCTTCATACTGTAGTGGGACCAAAAAAAAAAAAAAAAAAGTAGGCTAGGAAATTCCAAATTATCTCTATCAAAATTTTCTACTCAAGATCCATTAAAATCTAGATCATTATATTTAGTGATTGTTCTGGTAAACCAACATAAATGTAGGTCATTCTCCCCTGTAAGTCTACAATTCCCCATCTCTTCATTCTTTGTTTCTGGCTTACAGAATTCTGAACTACCTTTTGAACAGCTTTAACTCAGTTATTCTCCTCCTCCCCTTCCTCAAAGTAGCCTTCATCGTGGCTATCACATCAGAATATCACATGTTTTCCAACAAGGAAAGTGATTCTTTGCACTTTTTCTTCTTGCTCCCTCTCAGGAAGAAAGGGAAACCAAAGTTATGCTCTTCCTAACTTCTGTGAAATTTCAAAAGCAGACATAGAAAACTCTTTGCATGTTCTCAGATGCCTTAAACGTACCTGATGACTTCATTTACAATACGATCTTCTGACATTTTTAAGGGTAAGACTCGACCAAAGAAACAGAGCCTCTCATTTGTGATCGCTAAATGAAGAAAATAATGTATACAAGAAATCATCAGACTGAAATCTCATGCACAGAAAAACTAGGGACTAACTTTGGGTGCTTCCTATAACTGAAATAGGTAGCCAACTTTCACATCTTTCTTAAGCACCCTGACTTCTTGTCCTTGGCATTGACTATTACTGGACTTGGTTGTCTAATGCAGTGGTTCTTAACCTCTGTGTCGGGACACAAAAGTGTGTTGCAAAGAGCCGGGAGGTATGTCATAGAAAATTGGCAGCTCAGTTTGGAGCCAGGTTGGGGCTCCTGCCGCCCGCCCTTAACAACCCGCTCCTGCTGCACTGTACAGGCAGCAGTCAGGGCCAGATGAGTAAAGGGATTTAGGGGGTGCAACCCAGAGATCTTGGGCTGGGTAGGAGGGCACCACCTGCTCCATAAAAATAAACCCGGCCCCATCAAGCCAGGGCAGCAGCCTGCGCTGGCTTGACTCTGCCCCCACCCAGGTCCTGGAGTGCTGCATCTTCCAGAGTGCTGCAGCCTCCCAAGCACCATTGCCACCGGCAGATTGTAGATTGTCATGCATGGAAACATCATCTGTCTGGTGTTTTGCCATGGAAAAAAGATTGCGAACCACTGGTCTAATGTTCAGAGATGTGGTCTGTTTAACTGAGACCCAAGGGACAGATAGGGGTCTGGCCATTTTACAAAATGGCTCACTCTACATCCTCTGCCTTCTGTTCTTCCCTGTTCTGGTTTTGTGTGGCTCCCTTTCCCATTCTTATTGTTTGTTGGGGATTGCTACCCAAGACCTCATAGTATGCCCTTATAGCAACCAAGTTACAGAGAAAACAAGTTACTGTATTCCTCACTGACTAATTCTTCTTTTGTGATTCAGTAGCTACAGATGCTGCTTTCTATAAGGTAAGTTAGACATGATATGTACTGCTTCAGGATTTTTTGCCAGTTATAGGACCAAGATGAAGGAGAGAGTGCAAAAGTCTCTTGTGATTAACAAGATTAGCTACTATCAGTAAATACATTAACAAGTAGGGAGAGATGTGTTTGCTGATATTATTATTATTAATAAGAATAATAGCTTCCTTTTATAAGCATGATAGATCACTGTGCGTTGGACGAAAAGAGAGCCGCACAGGAGATATGTGGATGATTCTCTATAGCATAATGATGGCATCATCTCCCTTGCTTCCCTCATGACAGAAACCATTAGCTGCAGTGGATTAGCTGCTGTCCGACTGGAAGGTGTTCTGACAAAAATGATCATGTAGGGAGTGAGCTGCAATTTTATATTTGGAGAGAGGTCAGAAAATGAATGTGTCATGGGATTTGCAGTGAGAGAGCAAATTATGGTTTGTCAAAAGCAGCTTTCCTCATGTGGTCAAGGCAAACTTAAATGACAAAACATGCAGTAAAAAGTTTCATTGACTTTGTCTGAAGCGTTTACCATTTCTAGTACCTACTCAAACATCTAACAATGATTTCTTTTTTTCATGCTCTGATCCTAGAATCTCAAAAATTGAAAATATATAGGCAGAACTTTCAGGATTCCAAACAGCTATCTAGAAATAGAGATTGTGGTACCCTGATCTTATTAAACTTACCTCTGTTTAAAACATGTGATTTCAGTTTTTTAAAAGATAATTAGACTGAATTTCTATTAATTCAGAAATTCATTCAGAAATATCACCAAGTATAAGAAGGAAAAATATAGGCATATTCTAAGAAATTTTGAGAGTGGGGAATGGAAAATGAGAATTTAGTTTTTGAGGGCCGTTGATTTCAGTGTTTTAAATATCCACTAATGGTACTTTCTGGTGTAAAACTGAGTTAGTGTGAAGGAAGAGTCTGTGGGAGAAAATTCTTTGTCAATTTATGTGGCAAGGAGGTGATACAAAACACTCAGCATGTACTACAAAGCTTTGTATTGCTTCATAAAAATGTATTTAGACAGAAATTAACTATTAACTATTTTTTTAGTGTTTTAAATGCAGGCAAAACAGGAAGCTCACCTATACTCAAGAGTAGCTTTTATTTTATTTTTTTCCTGTTAGAAGAGGCAGCAATTAGCATCAGAGATACCAGTATTTTATATCAAGCAGATCTACTATGTTAAAGGAACATGGCATTTTGGATTTCTGAAGTTAATTACTTCTAGCTTCTTGGATTAGTGGCAAACTATGAAGTATCAAAAAAATAAAATAAAAGCCATTTTACATTTCAGTTTGTGCTAAGAATGTCACTGTGGATAATCAGAAGTCACATGTTAAAGACAGGTGCTGTATTTGCACATTTCCAACAGCAATTCAGTGCTTACACTCACTAAGGTATTGACATGTTTGCTGAAGCAGTTGTAAACAATGTTAGTCTGGTCATTGAGGGCATAACCATGATTGAACTATGTTTTAAAAATGTTTTCTAGAGCTGGTTGAATTTAACAGTATTACCATAATTAAACTCAGTTTAAAGTCTTTTATAGATAGTTAGACTGAATTACTATTAATTCAGAAATTAATTCAGATATATCACCAGGTATAAGAAGGAGAAATGTAGTCTCATAGTCTAAGAAACTTTGAGAGAGTTAAAACTTACTGAACATACATATTTTTGTCCCATAGTGTACACAGTCTTAATTTTAACTGAAAGCTGGATGACTTGTGTGTGCACCTGAAAAACTGCAATATGGAAGGAGAGTCCTGAAATGTCACATAGGTTTTTCTCTGTTTTACAGTAATGAGTGTGTTGCATAGGATTTGCATCTCTGGACAATAAGATAAATACTTTAAAATCTCCTTGAAATCAATTTCTGGTAATCACACATGCAGATTGAAAACCATGGCTTTAAGATTTACATTCTGCAAATAAAATTTACGTTCCCTGTTAAGGCAAAGAATGCTGTCATTTCATGCTTCCTAACCTTCATTGACTATTTCCCTTTGGTACACATAAGCACACGTGTGCACACACAGACATGCACATTATTGAGGAATAGCTTTCTGCTCTGTCAACTTTGTTTTATAAAAGCCCTGTTTTCTTTATTGCCTTTATCTATTACATCTGTAAAATTTATTTAAGCAATGACAAATCTCTCTTTTGGGCCCAGAGTCTAAAAGAATGACTACTGTCAGGCTGTTGGAAAGAGATTTGTTGGATATGACTGTTCATTAAATTGCAAGGAGCTGTGGGTGAGGCTCTGTCTGGAGTTGCTGTGGGTAGGTAGGTTATGGGCTGTACTGAGTGCATATACATCAGCTGAGAGATAAATGCACCTCAGCAGTTTCTTATTCTTTTATTACACTAAAATAGGTGTTTATTTTGGAAAGATCAACTAAAAAATGTTTCATTCCTTCAACCTGTATGTTGTTTGCTTTATGGAACACCCATTAAAACACAGCATTCACACTGAATGCAACAGCGTTATCTCTCTGCTGAAAATTGAAAAGAGACTCTTCCTTTGTGAGGGATTTTTTTAAAAAACAAAACAAAACACTATTATTTCTCTTAAACGTCCTCCCTCTACCTACATTCTCTCAAAATGAATGTGGTGCTTATAAATAATGTTTGTTATTATTTTGGGAAAGAATAACAGAATATGTATAAACATAGAAACTCCTTTTTATATTTATAGTAATTACTTCAGTACTGTAATTTGAAAGGTTGGGCTTATTCCAATTTCAGTTATGCTTCTTTTAAAAATCCTAGAGCTTCGTTGATTGTTGAGTTTGTTTGAGTGTTTTCCTAAATAATTGTTAAATTTTATTTTTGGCACTGTCTGAAAACATTATTTGATGTATTATACAATATGAATTCTTAGGGTGTAAATAAGGCAAAATGAAGGGGGAGGGAGAATCCTTAATTTGAAACAATAGTTGGTGTCCTCTTCTTTTGTATGAGAATTTGTGTTGGGCTAAATGAACAAGGAGTCCTGTGGCACTTTTAAGTACTAACAAATTTATTTATTGCGTGAGCTTTTGTGGGAGAAAATCCCACTTCGTCAGATGCTTCCCCATCTTCTTGTTTGGCTGACCTAGGCCTTGTACACACTACAGCCTTATCGCGCAGTGAGGAGCTTTACTGCACGGTAAGGCTGTGAGCATACACACTACAATGTTGCCTGTTGCACTGCAACAGCCAAACCACCCAGATGATTGTGGTAATGCTTACTATGGATCATCTGTCCCGCAATAGTATATGTGTGTGTGTGTGTGTGTGTGTGTGTGTGTGTGTGTGTGTGTGTGTCCACTCATTGCGGGTTAGACAGCCTCTGGAAATGTCCCAGAGTGCCAATGGAGGCCACTCTGGGACACTGGAGCTGTCATAGTTGTCAATTTCACTGCTCTAACAGAGCAGTGAAATTGACAAGTAGGAGTGGAGCTCCAGCTGCTGTGAGTGCTAGAACCCCACTGCTACAGGGAGTCCCTCAAGTCTCTCGGTTTCCCAGCTCTGTGCCGGGAAACCGAGTGGCTTGAGGGAATCCGCAGCGGGGCTCCAATCACCAGGGCTCCTGGCGGCTAGAGTCCTGCTGCCACAGGGAGTCCCTCAAGTTGCCAGGAAACCAAGCGGTTTGAGGGAATCTGCAGTGGGGCTGTAGCCGCCAGGATCCCTAGCGGCTGGGGCACCGCTGTAGGGATTCTCTCAAGCCGGCCGGTTTCCCGGCTCTCTGCCAGAAAACCGAGCGGCTTGAGGGACTTCCTGTAGCCAGTGGGGCTCTAGCTGCCAACATGCTAGAGCCCCACTGACGCTGGGGTCCCTGCTGCTGTGGCTTCTCTGCCGCTGAGAAGCCAGCAATCTCAGTGGCTGGAGAGCCCTGCTGCCAGCCTAAAGGCTGGCTGGGCAGTGCCTCGTGGGAGAGGTGCCCTCCATGCACTGCTCCTTCTATCGAAAATGCAAAGGAGTGTGTGAATGCTCCTTTGTGTTAGAAGGATTAATGTGTGGACGGAGGAAAGTGTTACAGTTATAACGCTTTGCTTGTCCCGCAACAATTTATTGTAGGACAAGTCTGTAGTGTGTACATAGTCCTAGACTAACATGGCTACCCCTTTGGAACTTGTTGGGCTGAATGACAGCTGAAAGGGCAAGCTGCTGTATTGAGAGGGTTTAACAGAAGGAAACTGCTGTTCTCTCAGCCAGCACCTTTCCAGAAAGCTCATTGGGTATCCTACTGGTACCATTCACATTTTGAAGTCAGTACACTAACAGAAATGGATGAAATGTCCTTCAGTGTCTTTGTGCTGGTATTTAGGTTTAAGGTAGTAAGTAAATATTCATGGACTGCTATCAAGTTCTATTTTATAATTTAAAATGAGATAATCTTTTCCTAAAGGCTGGAGATTTTATGGCAGAATTGTCCAACACTACAGTTAAGATAAAAATGAGCCATTCTGTTCCTTCTATTTCTTCAACATCCAGCAGAATTGATTTATAGAATTACTGCATCAGATTTCTGCCCTTATGATCAAGAGTTCCATTCTTACCAGAATAATCCTTTTTTATTACTATATTTGGAGTTCCAGCTCTAACTTTGATAAGAAGAAAAGAAAGTATATTTCCATTTTTCAGCCACAGATGTATCCTTCCCAGCAGTAGAAATTTGTAAAGGAAGTTTTGTAAAGGAGGGCTGAAATCCTGACACAAAAGGGGCTTAGATGTATAGGAATTAACCATGTGCTTTGTGACTACAACCAGTTGGTAATAAGATTTGTATATACAGCTAGAGTAAGAGAATGGTACTCAAAAATAATAAATATGAGTGCCTAATGTGCTTCACTAGATGTTCAGTTATTTCCATGTAAGAGTTGAAGGTGTTTAATCTGAAAAAAGACATCTATAGCTTCCTGAAGAATATTAGAAGGAATAATATCAAATCATTCTTTAAACTATTTTTCCCTATATCATTTTGAGCAAAGACTGGTATAGAACTTAAAATGCACTAAATATTACAAGGAAAAAAAGCCCTTTGTCAGTTGTTTATATAGGTAGACTATTTCCACATACAAATTGCTTTTATAGTCATGTTCTGTTTTTACTCTCTGGGATTTTGGGGGGGTAGGTTTATTCTGCTAAACATTCATTATTAATACGGCAAGTCAACGTAGCCGATTGTCTATTATTCGCAATTAAGAATGTGTTACTTTTGGGGAAAGGCTTTTGGGTCATTGTTCCACAGATCAGAGTCAATAAACTCTGAGCTGCTCATAATAGCCTTCTTTCTCACTGAAGCCTTGGACTTGCCCTAACTTCATCAGAGCAGAGTAAAAAAGATAATCATGTGAACAATAGGAGCCATGGAGTTTGACTTAGGCCTAATGTGAGGAGGCTGTAAAAACTGTCAAGGAGCTTGATTGATTGGCTCTCACACTGCAGTCCCCTGTGCAAAGCAATAATGTTCCTGCCTCTACTGTGAGGACTTGATGTGGCACCTGGGGTCATAGCTTATCAGCCTGAGAGGCCAATGTTTCAGATGAGGCCAAAGTTCAGTCAATAATTTATACAGAAATTTGTGCATAGATTCTTAAATAAGTCAAGTTGTGTCTTGACTTTGTCTGACCAAGGTGAGAATAAAGTCATAGCTGAGAGTTCAGTCTCCTCTTGCTCTTGTTGAAGCCAGGCAAGTATTTATTAATGCTGAAACATGCTTCTGTTGTAGTGTCAGTGACATTTTCACAGGAGAGAGAGAAATGTGGGGTCATTTGGGCCAAGCTTCCTAGCTAACATGGTCTGTGGAGTTTTTCAACTTAATATATTAGGGCTACTGACATGCCAAATTTAAGATTCTGTTGAAATTTTGCATCTGACTGACTTGTGCTCAGTATATCACAGTGTTGTTTCTAAATATATGAAAGTCAAAGGTGGATTAGCTTTAGTGTGTAAACAATCAGAGTGAAACTGTAGTAGCTGCATGGCTCTCAGGAGGTCAAAGAAAGGGATTTTCTCCCACGAAAGCTCATGCGATTAATAAATCTGTTAGTCTTTAAAAGTGCCACAAGACTCTGTTGTAATTAAAGTAGAGAAATTGGGACAGGCTGTACAAAAGGAGAGTGCTAGGAAAATTATCCATGCAATCATAGTCAAAAGAAGAGATACCTAGCATGAAGTGTACTGATCACTAAGCGGATATTGTTTTTCTGGTCACTTTCCTCTGAATTTCATCAGTATTGGTGAACAGCTGGGAAAAGCCAACTGTTTAATCAGTAAATCTACCAGTTTTACCCTTCTGGGAGATAACTTAAAGAAAATGTTGAACTGGACTGTAAAGTTCTGATATCTACTGAGGTTGGTCAGTCAATAACTAGCTAACTTTTTTTTGTTTTGCTCCAGCAAAATGCCTACTTAGTTCAGTAAATGCTAACAAAGGCTTTTTTACCTTTCCTCTGCTCAAGGAGAACACACTTAGTCACACTTCATTAGGCTTGTTTACAGAGAAAAGCTGGTCTCTGAGCATGTTTCTGAAATACTTGTAAATGTGTTGGACTTCTTTTTCCCCTTCTAAAAGATAAGAATTTTGGAATGCAGGCGAGAGTGGGCAGAAAACCACTGACTATTATTTTCTAGAAAAACTGGTCTGTCAGAGAACTGTAAAGATTATTTAGCATTTAACCTTTATTTTTTCCGAGAGTCTTTCTTAAGAGCTTAGTTACTGGTTTCATCGCAGTCCATAACAGTCTTCTTTCTGTAATCTAGAAGGTGGAGAAATAGATTTCAGGAAAAGTTATTGTGTGGTGTTCAACTGCTGCTGCATCATTAGGCCAGCAATAACTGCTTCAAATTCCAAACTGAGTTGGTGGTTTGTAAAGAATTTAAAGCAAGGGATGTCCTCAAATTCACAAGCCCCTCTAGTCCCCCTTTTCCTAGACAGTCCAGGAGAGGGAATAGGTCAAGCTTAGTAGGTTCTGGATGAGAGATGTCTTGTACAGTGGTCCCTAAACTTTTTATGCTTCTGCCTCCCACTCCTCCCCCACATCCATGTCCACACATCTTGGGAGATGGGGCGGCTGAAGCTGCGAGCAAGGGTCTGAGTCTGGGTCTGGGAGCAGGGCCAGAATCATAGAAGATTAGGACTGGAAAGGACCTCAGGAAGTCATCTAGTTCAACTCCTTGCTCAAAGCAGAACTCCTCTACAGAAACTTGAGACCATTGCTCCTTGTTCTGTCATCTGCCACCATTGAGATTAACCTAATCAGAGGTCTGTAATCTGCAGCTCCAAAGCCACATGTGGCTCTTTGGCTGCCCCCTTGCGACTCTGGGCTCCAGGTCATGTCCCCTCCCCGCCACAGGCAAACCCAGTGGGTGACCCATTCCTGTCTCTGGGCCCCCACTGCTACCCGGAGACCTGGCGGGCAGCTCACGCCAGTCTCCAGGCTCACCCCATCACAGGGGGACCCTGCAGGAGGACCGCTCCTAATTCCAGGCTCCCACCACCCCTCTGCCTCCCTCCCCTGCCTCCAGGGACCCTGTGGAAGACGCCTTGGCCCAGCCCCCCCCCCCCCCCCCCGACCAAGAGGCTACACCCATTGTGGCTCTCAAAACTCTTGGTTATTGAAGGAATTTTTAAAAATGGCTCTTCTTGTCTTTTGGGTTGCTGAGCCCTGGACTAGTTCCTTCCTCCTTGGACCCCTCCTGTCCTTCAGATAGTTGAAGGATGCTATCAAATACTTCCTTTCTCTGTTCTTCTGCAGATTAAATAAGCCAAGTTTCCTTAGCCCAGGGGTTGGAAACCTTTGCCAGCCTCCTGTGCCAGCCCCGCGCACCACATCCTCAGCAGGTGCAGGGGTGGAGCCAAAAGGGGGCAGGGCCAGGACTCCAGGTTGCAGGGGGGGCGGCTGGTGTCCCTGGGCCAGGTGACCTCAGGATCCTGCCCATGGCCGGGGCCGGCTCCCGCCGGCAGCAGCAGCTCTGGGTTCCAGGGGAGGCAGGGGCGGCGGCGGCTGGGGTCCCTCAGGCCAGAGCAGGCTGCCCCCCCCCCGCTCCTCTCCAGCATGGGGGGGTGGCCCCCCATCGCCAGGCCAATTGGCCCTGGGTCCTGTTCCCCCTAAGGGTCAGCCCTGCCCAGGGGGGAGGAGGGCCCAGCAGGGGACAGGAGCCCCACGCTGTGGCTTCTTTCACCCTGCTGGCCGTGCTCCCCAGCCAGGAAGCACAGCTAGCTGAGGCCTGGAGTCACGGCACGCAGCTCTTGTGGCCCCGGCCCCCAGGCCACACTGGGGGGCGGGGCCAGCAGGGGGAGCGCTGCTCAGGATCAGCCCGTGAGCCAAGTTTGGCCCGGGTGCCGGGGGTTGCCGACCCCTGCCTTAGCCTCTCCTCATAAGTCGTCTCCCACCCTCTAATAATTTTCATTGCCCTCTGCTGGAACCGCAGCCCAGCTGTGGTCAGGCTGGTGACAGGGATGAGACCAGGGCCAGAAGGTAAACCGCAGCTGGTCTGTGAGCGGGCTAGGGCCAGTAGTGCAGCTGAGGCTGGGCTGGGAGCTGCAGCTGGGGGCAGATACAGAGCGGAGCTAGGGGCAGAGCAGGGCTGAGTAGCACTCCCTCGCCTCCCCCTGTGGGGGCTGGCCTGAGTTCTGCACATTCTCCCCAAACATTCCTTCCCACAGCAAGTGCGCCACACGATTGGGGGACCTCTGTACTAATCTGAATTAATAAATCTCAAGAGTGTGTGAGGGAAGGGGGTTGAAGGGATAAAACAGCAACTGGAAGATGAGTAACCCTAATCATTTCCGGTTACAGTGATTCATAGTGTCTGACTCAAGTGTTCATTTTATTGTTCACTGTTCTTAGCTAAAGTTCATCATTTCGTAGCTTTAGTTATTTTACTGTGGCATTTTATTATGTGGTGTTATTGCTTGAAGAGCTTGAAATACTTTACCCATGAAGACATGCAAGATGTGACCCAAAGCCTCATGACAAATAAAAATGGGGAACTGGTCTCTTATTAACTGTAATATGAACTCCTTAGAGACTCACGTAAAATAAATCCCATGCAAACTCTATCCCCTTTGGTCTTGTGAGCAGAGCAACTGGCTCAGGTGTTTTCCCCATTACTTACCCTTTCCCCAGACTGAGGACAATGAAGCCTTTAAAGGATATGTGAAACTTAATGCAGACATGCACGCTGATAGAATGCACTTCAGTGGCTTTCAGTATTTTCAGCTGCTGTTTTAAATTGCTGTTTTAAATTCCAGTGAGTGAAATAATAGAGAAGTGATCATGTCTAGTAACTGCTGTTGGCCTTTGTAAAGAATGGCTTGTTAGGAGGCTTTGTGATTTACTGAAGCCACAGCTGGCTGCAAACAGTGCTATAGGAATGTGTTCTCTCTTGGGCCTGGTAGCTAGATATGAAAAGGATCCAAAGCTGGCACGAAAGCAAATAACATTTTGATTTTAAATAAAGCATCATAATTTATAAGAGGTTCTATTTTTTGGTCCCAATAAGATACATGGATCAGCAGCAGCTTTTTGAGGTTCAGCGGCACTGTCTGCCTGTTCTCACTGCATTCTGATATCTACAGTCCACAGATTTGGTGTTTGTTGTGGATTTTGTTTGTTTGTATCCTTACTCCTCTGTTTCCCCAAACTCCTAGGCTTCCTTCACAAACATACCCAGCTGCCTTATGTTTCATTAATTGTTCCACACTTTGACAAATAATTGTGCCAGTGTTCACACATGACAGCCCTTTATCACCACTGATAGCAATGGGGACTAATCATTGAAGACACTTGAAGGTTTATTGTTCGGGTTTTTTGCATTTACCTTCTGAGTGAGTTTTTCCTACAGAGGCATAGTTTAGACCTGGGACATTGACAGAACTTTGTGTGTTAACACTGGCTATTTATTTATTAATTATGATGAGTTTTTATATATATATATATATATATATATATATATATATATATATATATATATATATATATATAT
>ML685772.1:14331353-14523836 GCA_007922175.1 Pelusios castaneus | reverse complement strand
GGTGTTTTGAATCCTAACATCTATTTTGATTTGCTGTTACAGCCTGACCTGATGCTATGTCATACACTCCCCTGCATTTAATTTCCTCCCACTCTGTAACTTCCTATCTTCAAAGCGTCTGACGAAGTGGGATCTTCTCCCACGAAAGCTCACGCGATAAATAAATCTGTTAGTCTTTAAAAGTGCCACAGGACTCTGTTGTTCTTCATTTTTCATGTCATTCTTTCATCCAATAACAACATTGTAGTACACTTTCACTGATTAAAGTAATACATGCTCATATTTTATATCTTTCACATGCCCTAAATTGAGTAATACTCTCCCAAAATGTTTTTGGGAACACCTCATTGGCTATGTCTACACTTGTTAATTTAAGTCGACTTAACATGTCCACACTTAAATTTAAAGTCGACTTAGGGGGGAACTTACAAAGTCGACCTAGAGCCTCCACACTGGACGCTTATGTTGACTTCTAAGGGCTAGGGGGACCTTGGGCAGGTCCACGGTGCCAGAGGGGCACCCCTTGCCCAGTGCCAGGGGGCTCAGCCTTTGTCCCATTGTACCTGGGTACAATGGGTCAAAGGGGGACAGGGACCCTAGCAGGGCATAGGGGCAGGGTGGGCAGGGCCCTGCCCTTTGGGGAGGCATGCCTGGCTCTCCCTGTGGCTCCCCCCTGGCAGGGAGGGCAGTGGGGGAGTCCTGGAGAGCCCTAAGTCGACTTAAAGTAGACAGGGCTACTCCAGGTCTACACTGGCTTAAGTCGATTTAAGCCTAAAGTCGAATTAAAAGTAGGTTTAATAAAGTTGCCTTAATTTTCACTGTCTGCTTTATTTCCCTTAAGTCGACTTAAGGAAAGTGTAGTGTAGATGCAGAGTAAATTAAGTTGACTTAAGCAAGCTTAAATCGACTTAATTTACAAGTGTAGACATACCCATTGTGTCTTTGCGATTCTGTTTTCACAACTGTTTTTGCCATAATTATTGCTTTCTACAGTGTGGCTGTGAAGCTGCAGAGGAATGAGAGGACCTGAAATGATACAACAAATGTGAAATAAGCATAAATGTGTCTCATGGGATCTTCTGCTATTGCTAAGGGCTTGATCCAAGCACCTAAAGTCAGTGGAAAGGATCCCATGGAGTTCATTGGTCTTTGGGAGAGCTTCTAAATGTTATTTGCCATTTCTTATATTTGTGTTAAGGATTATTTGCATGATATTGACTGAGCTATTGACAAATGCATCAATGGATATTGGAACCAAAAATATTGACCAGCTTAGGTGGACAGAATCATAAAACTTTTAGGTAACATGATTCTGTGTCACTTTACTGGATTGTTTTTGAGATTCCAAAGGTGTAACATATTTACTTTCTTAGAGAACTGGTTATTGTGTCCATTTTGCAGTAAAAAATAGAAATCTACAATAGCAATAGTTTCAACCTTTGAAATTTTGAAAAAGATTGTTCTTCAAGTGCTTGCTAATATCCATTCCATAACAGGTGTGTGTGTGTGGGTGCCACATGCACCCATGTTGGAGATTTTTCCCATAGTAGTATCCTTAGGGCCAGCTCTAGGCTATGTCCACACTACAAAAAGTTAGGTCAGCTTTGTTAAGTCGACTTAATAAGGTCGACTTTAAGTCGACATAAAGTTGACCTTATTAAGTCGACTTAACAAAGGGGTTTCCCTTAACCCGGACTTAGTAAGTCAACCTAACTTCCATTTTTCTGTCCTGATGCCTCTCAAAAAATAGCATTAATTGGGGAAGCCCTGTACTCCACAAAGCGCAGGGCTTTCCTACCCGAACAAAGGTTCCGGACAATGCAGGTCACTGCTGTAGATCTGAGTGTGCACCATGTCACTATAGTTTGGTATTGTCTCAAACTTAATAGGACACATGGCACTGTGCACTTACACAGTGTAGAATGCCAGGCTACAACTCTAAGAACAATAGGGGTGGCTCGCCTTGGTGTACTCACTGGCCCATCGTCATAAGGACACAGTGGTTGAAGTACCAGCACAGGGCTTGTCCTCCAGAGACTGGGGGCAGAACCTGCAAATGTTTGCAAGGATTGTGATTGGGAGATCCCTTTGCTGTCTACAACAGTCACTCACTCAGATCTAAGTTGGGGGTTCTCTTTGGTCCTCTTCAGAATCAAGGCCTTTATTGTCTCAGGATCTAGGTTTCCATATAAATATCAAGAACTTTGAGCCATCCATTTAGCTTGGATGGAGTTTCATCTGCATATCAAGGAGCAAAATTTGTTGGTACCGTAGCAGGGTAGTTTTCCTGTTCCAGTATGGAAGGGGTTAAAAGCCCAGTGAAGAGAGCAACCAATGGGAGTAGGCAGCTGCAGAGCCAATCAGGACCAAGGAACCCTGTATAGAAGCAGGCTGCAGCCCCAGCTCCTGGCAGTCTTCCCCTGGCAAGTGGGTTGGAAGGAGGCTTTTGGGCTGGCTGCAAGAGACAGGACCAGAGAGAGCTCTGTGCAGACTGCAAGGGCTGGGCTGGAGCACAAACCCTGAGGAAAAGGAGAAAGGTACCTCGGGGAGGCATGCAGGTGGCCCAGGGGACTTGCTGGAGTGGGGGTTGAGGTGGCACCGAGGACTGGGGTTTAGGGTCCCTGGGCTGGGGCCTGGAGAAGTGGGTAGGCCTGGATCCCTCTCCCAGACCACCAGTGAGAGGAGAGAGGACCAGTGGCAGCCACTGATTCTAAGAGGGTATGCTGGAACCAGAAAGGGAGAACTGAGATGGGACTTGGCCGTAGAGCTGAGATCCAGCAACAGAGATGGAGTACAGGCCACTGAACAGAGTGCCACTTGAGCTATTCCCCAAGATCATCACCAGTAGATGCCCGTCTGGTAGAATACATGAAAGGGACTGTCTACACGACCCATAGAGAACACAGCAGCCATAGTCTGTATAAGCAAACAAGGAGGGAACTCATTTGATAAAGTTATGCCTGGAGGCAGTCTTCTAATGGGATTTCTGCATCACTGTTCCCATCAACCTGAGAGCTGCTTACATCAAAACACTCTGGCAGACCACCTGATCAAGTCATTCACAGGTTGCCATGGGGTCTCTTCACCAAGATGTGTTCACATCCATTTTCTATTGGTGGAGAGCTCCCCAAGTGCATCTGTTTGCAACAATAGCAAACAAAAAATGTAATCTTTTTTTGTTGTTGTTCCCAAGTGGATCACAGCCCAGGTTCACTGTCAGATGCTTTCCTCCTACCCTGGTCAAAAGGCCCCTGTTATGATTCCCTTCAGTTCCATCCCTGTCCAAAGTCAAGAAGGATTCCACTAATCTTATTCTAATAGCCCCAGCGTGGTCCCATCAGCATTAGTTTTCAACTTTACTATCTCTATTGGTCGGACGTCCACTGCCACTCTTGAGAGATGTGATCTCCCAGCACCACAGCCTTCTCCTTCATCCTTATCCTCCGGACCTCTACTGATAGCGTGGAAGCTTCATGCCTAACAATCTCGAATGAGTTGGCTCTAAGCCTTAAGAGTCTAAGGGGATGCAGGAAATTCTACTATGTAGTTGGAAATCTTTGACTGGATTGCCTCATCTTGCTAAATGGAAGGGATTCTCTGTTCATTTTGGAGTATCTTTTGTTTCTGAAACGGGTTAGCTCTTAGTTCCATGAGAGTATATTTGGTGGCTATCTTATCCTTCCAGCCTTCCATGGATAACTGATCAATTTTCTGGGGTCCTATAACCTCAGCCAGGAGAGTTGAGGAGCTACAAGCTTTAGTATCAAAACATCTCTATACAGTTTTCTTTAGGGACACCATTTTCCTTTGACTTCACCCAAAATTACATAGCTTCCGATTTTGACATTAATCAAGCAGTTTATTTACTCACTTTCTTTCCAGAGCCTCATTTGGGTAAAGGAGAAGAAAAGCTCCATGCTCTAGATGTTAGAAGAGACTTGGCTTTTTACCTGGATTGGAGTAGAACTTTCAGGTCTTCGTCTCAGCTGTTTGTTGTGGTTTCAGACAGAGTAAAGGAGCATGCAGTATCCACCCAGAGGATCTGTTCCTGGATTTCTTGATGTATTAATTTCTGCTACTGATTGGTTGATACTGCATCTACTGGTGAATGGGAGCTCACTTGATCAGGTTGCAGGGAACTTTCTGTGACCTATTTGACTCGTATATCCATACTAGACATTTGTTGGATGGCAAACTGGTTGTCAGGCCATATGTTTGCCTTTCACTATGACATTTCTCATTAATGCAGACATGATGCCAAATTTGGATGGGTGGGCCTACAATCCCTGTTCAGGTAGACTTCTTGTCTACCTTGAACTGCTTGTGAGTCATCTACACTGGAATGGACATGTGCTATCACCGGAAAAACAGTTACTTATCTTTCTCTAGCTGTTCTTTTTAAAGATGTGTTGCACATGTCCATTCCAAAATCTGCTTGCCTTCCCCTTCTGTTGGAGTCTTTCTGGTAGTTAGGAACTGGACTAAGGGGGGGGGGGGGGATTATGGACACCATAGCCCTTTATATCTGCTTACAATGGTGCAAGGTACCAAAAAGCGCACACTCTGCACCAACAGGTACTGCTGGGGGGAAATCTCCGATGACTGTGCATGGGGCACATACACATCTACAAATGAAATGGATATGTGTACACATTTTAAAGAAAAACATTTATGGAAAGGTAGCTAACCATTTTTTTATAGCTGTTTCCTATACCTTGACACACACTTAAGGTAAGATGTTGTGTCACACTTCTAAGAGTATGTCTTCACTCGCTTTGCAGCCACAATCCTCAGATGGGACGGACTGTTTCTCCCATAATACCCAACAAAAGCATTCACAAAGTGGCATAATTTGCAGTAGTGCTATAACTCATGAGATGTGCACACCAGTATTGTTTTCATCTCTCTCAGCTGAGTTTCTTCTGAACAGGAAGAAGTATCTGTCAGGGTGTGGAGAACCACAAAAGACCACTATAACCACTGAAGCACATGGACTCTTGGCACCCCAGCATGCTGGCAAGTTTGAGAGTGAGGTCAGGGTAGTGCCACTGGATCAGCAAGTACACTACATGTGCATTCAGATGCAGAAAGATTAGGGGCTACTGTTCATGTAATGCTTCTGAAACCTGGCAAGAATATCTACCCTCCCTCTCCGCCCCCCAACCAATCCCCAGAGAATTCTCCGTTACAGGCTCATGTTACTTGCGTTGTCTGATGGGATGAAGATTTGGACTAAAGGAACCAATTATAATAGTACATCTTAACTAGATGCAACAAGCTGAATAGTCCTTTTCTTCCAGCTATCCAGTATTTTCATTCTATCAATTTTCATCTTCCAGGGCTTTACTCCAGTGGACCTTCCAGTTGTACGTCTCTTTATGAGGCATTCCCAAATTTCATGTTGCTTCTGTTCACTCAACCCATTTCTGTGGTAAATTTGGTCGATTAAAAATGCTTCCTTCACTGCACATGCTTAGAGAACTTCCCAGTGGTTAAAAAAAATGTTTCTGTATTTCTGTATGAGATAATGAGGCTTCATCCTTTTCAATAACAGTAGAAAACTGTTTTTCTAAAACAGTAGAAAACAAAGGCTTTCTTTCTGCAGTCTCAGAGGAGGCCTAAGATAATTCTGTTTCATACTAGGTATATTGTTACCAAAAATATACTGGCAAATTAGAAGGGTTTTTAGGCCCCTTCCAGCAAAAGACTTAGCGTAAACATGTGAACAATCCCTTCGAAGTGGAACCATATACATGCTTAAAGTTAAGCATGTGATTAAGTACTTTACTAGATTGATGCCTTAGAAATAACCAACAAAAATGAGTAGTGTGCTAGTAGAACTGATTTATAAGGAAAGAACTTACTCCTACTTGCTTGACACATTATTATTTCAAATGTACAGTATTGACTTTTTTATACTGGAAGGTCATTTGAATGTCTTCTAAGAATTATTGAGTTACTTATTGATCTCAATTATTCTGTGCTTGTGCCTACTTCTGATGCCTGTCTGTGCTTTCTCTTTTTAAAAATATATATACACACAATATAAAAGCTACATATATATAAAGTACAGGAAAATATAATGGTACACAAGTATATAAATATCAAAGAGGAAGAAAAATCATTTAGGATGATGCATATGGGTTTTAACAAGACGTAACAAAATGAATGTAATTAAGGTTAAATTTAGAATATGATGAAAATACAGAAAAAGTTCTGATGCTTTTAGCATGATCTCTCAAGAGAAGACATGGTATCCCAGTTGCTTTGTACATTTAGAACAAGACTGGAAAAAATACTGATAGTGTAATTTAGGACACAATTCTGTAGTAGCAGATAGAGATGGGTTACATGGCATTGAACAAAATGAGATGAAAGCATTAATGTTACCACAGAAATAGTATTTTTCCTATCTCCAGGGTTCAGAAGTGGAGAGTTGACATTTAGTTTGGAACTTGTAGTTTACAGAAACCAAATTTCCAGTGACTATTCATTTTCATGGTATGTCTTCACTGCCACTTTCTTCCTCCTAATTTTTGTCCATTCAACTTAAATAGGTCCAGATATTACAAAACATAAATGATTTCAGCACTTGAGAAAAATAATACACCACTTATTCTCCCAAAACCAAAATTTCCCATTCTCATTCAGCTCATTGGCATATGTAGTCTGAACATACACTTCCCTATATGACAGCAATCCACACAGGGATTTATAGGCATCAACTCTGGATAGGTTTCTTTCTTTCTTTCTTTCTTTCTTTCTTTCTTTCTTTCTTTCTTTAAACAGATGCAGTTATAAATCAATACTGTTACAGAGGAAAAATCAGTCTGCAATTATAAAGTTCCCATGCAAAGGAGCATTCCTCTGACCATTGTAGATGGATAAGATTTCCCAAAGGGTGTAATTACTCTTTTCCCTCCTCATTCTTAAACTACCTTCATTTATTTGTTTCTGTTTATCAGCCACAGTACAATATTGCTGAGATTTTATTGACCACTCCTAGAAATGATAACAGAGTAGAATGGTTTAACTCTTTTGAGGTATCCACTTTAATGATTTATAAAATCTTACCCTATCTTAAACAGTGCCACCGCAGACAATTAATGATTAATTACTTCTGTTTTAGGCCATTCTTTTCTTAATCCTATTTTCCTGTAAGCAAAATCAGTTCTTACAGTTTTGAATAGGTTTGAATGCTATCGTAAGCAGTTCAATGACATGAGTCTTAATGTATAAACACAACGGTTTAGCAGACAGTAACCTTTCATCACATTGACAAGCCTAGTTAGTGCAAACAAACCAGTGTTTGATTTACAGAATCAAGAAGCATTAGGCAAGCCTCTCTCATTGTTGGGATTATTCCTGCCTGATAAAACAGTTTCTGCATATACAGTCTCTCTCACTCACTCAGTTACCGTCTCACTTACTCACTGCTCTGTACTGTGGTGTTGCATCATTTTTTCCCTTTGAAGCTCATTTATCTGAGGCACTTGCTTTTTTGTGGTCTGTTCTGCAGTGCTCAGCCCAGCCAATCAGACAGTAGTGTTCGCAGCAGGACTTGGCCAATCCATAGCCTGCTTTTGCTGGAAACGTGAAACCCTTAGGGGAAAGCAATAACAAAAGCCTTTCACTGCAGACAAATGTTAAGTGTCTGTACAGACTTTTCCTGTTTTTAATTTTATTACTCTAAGAATGGAAGGTTTGTTGTTTCTTTCATGTTTCCTTTCAAGCAATTTTAATTATACATTTGTGCTACATCAGAGACTTTAGAACACAATGATTCAGCCCATTGCATCTAAACCTAAAATGCAGTAACCTTCTGGCAATATAAATATATTCCAGTGCTGTAAATATAGCTGACATGCTGAAGAATTTTAAGCAGCTGGAAAGGTCTCTGACACCACACACGATGCCCTAGAGAGCAAATGATGAGAAAAACATCATTCTTCCGCCCTCCCCCCCATATTTGTCAGGTGTTTGGGGTTTCTTTTATTTTCGGGGGGGAGAGAGGGGATAAAATACACGTCCCCAGCTATTACATTTTGTTAATACCAAAGCATAGATGATAAAAATATATTTAATTTAACAGATTGCCTAAATAGGAATTTTAGACTGATATTTTGTATTGTGGGAGCCTGTTTTTAACCTTGGTTGATGAAGAGTGGTTTATTTTTTTATCTTTTAGACCATGTTGCCACAATATATGGTATTCTACTGTCAGCTAATAATAATAGCAACTTAAAACCATATGGGGAACAATTTTCAAATTTGCTATTGAGAATTTTCAAGGAAATCCCTTCTTCCCTAGTACTTCACCTAACAGCACTTCAAATACATTACTGCTGTTAAAAGGGCCCTGAGGAAATAAGCTGGAGGTTACATGTTTATTTTACATCGGTGCCGCAGAGTAGGGTAGTTTTAGTGTAAAATTAGAAATCACGCCGGTTACACAAAGCAAGCAGACAGGCTAGAAACATATTTGGCACAGGGCCATTATTATTTCCATTGTAGGAAAGCTAGAGCTAGCTAGAACAAGGAGAGTGCTGAGAAACACAACCATGAGGCTTGCGTTTGGAGTCATAATTAAATATTTAGTTCTTTTAAAAGGAACTTTTATGAATCTGGTAATATTTTGCACCCTACCTCTTCTTCTGCCTAGACAAAATAATCTTTTCAGGATATATTCTAAAAAGAAATGAGAACTGGTTCAGAATATTACCTTATGTTTATGTGCATTATCTAATGAATTAAAGGGGTAATTATGTTGACTAGTCCACAGATGTGATTATAAATTGTCTCAATCTGTGAAGAAGTGTTTGAGAGAAAGCTGTATGGGTTTGAATGAAATGCTCCATTTATTTATTTTAAAAAGAAGCCCCTATTGTGCATACTTAATAATACATTGATTTTTCAGATGAAACAAAATTCTAAGCTTGCATATGCTGTGCAGATTTATTTAAATTTTAACAGAAGTATTTTTTAAAGCAAAGCTTTAAATGATAATGGCTAAATTGAAACAGCACATTAAAAAAAAAAAATCTTCCTAAATGCCTTAATTAGATTGGAGCCTGGAGGTTAATGGAAGGTTGATTATGAGAGAATGTAAATAACATATGAAATAACAAAACTTGTGTGTGTGGTGTTTAGTGTTTTCATAAATCCAAATAAATAAATTCACCACTATAGTATTGTTGAAAACAAAGAATATTCTTCTGAGTCACCTACTGATTTAAACACTAGTTGATGGTGCTCAGTTTATGCTGGCTGCCTGCCAAATGAAAGCAATTATGTGCAGTAATAGCAAAATTAAGAGGTGAATGTTGCCGTTTTACATCAGGACATGGCAAAAACCATTTCCTTCTGTCAGCTGTATCTTAATCACAAACACACGCACACACATACATACTCTTTCCTGTGTGGGTTTTAACTTGAGGTCACTGAAACCAGAAAAGAGGAAAAGTGTAGACCACAGCTTTTGAAAGAAAATGAGAATGGAGCTCTGTCTGGTTTTTTTACCACCCCCCCACCCCAAGGAAAAAAAGGTTGTTATTCTAATATGATAATGCTTTTGTTCCTCTCTCTCTCTCTTCCCCCCTCTCCCTTCACAGGTGTCCTAGTGGTAAATGTTACATGGCGGAACAAGACTTATGTTGGGACTCTGCTGGATTGTACAAAGCATGACTGGGCCCCCCCAAGGTAGGCAGTTTATTCTGGGATTTTTTCTCTACTTTTCCTCCCCACTCTTTGGCAAGAAATTGTACAGGGATTAATAAAAATCAACTGTATATAATTGAAACCATACAAAAGAGAAATGAATAATTCTCTCTTATGCAGTGCAAAATGTAGACATTGAGGTGGGATTTTGTATTTCCTTATGTTATTGAAAAAATTTCTGGAATTAAACTGAATTTGAGTTTATTTTGCTTGGATACTAAGAAATATTTTCTTTGTCAATAATGTTCCTGAAGCAAATATTTTTTTCTTTAATGACAGTCCTGTTCGAAAGAGACACCCTTCCTCTAACAGCACTGCAGACTCTGTTACAGGAAGCTATGTCGTTCTGATGTTTGAAATATCAGTTCTTGGTTGAAACAGTTCATGGTTTCTGGTGATGATGGTTAGTCTTTGTTCTGACACCTGCTATTCTTTGCATAGGTTTTGTGAATCGCCAACAAGTGATCTGGAAATGCGAGGAGGCCGGGGCAGAGGAAAGCGAGCAAGGTCCGCTGCAGCTGCACCTGGAAATGATGTTAGCTTTACAGAGTCACGAGGATTGCAGAACAAGAACAGAGGTGGTGCCAATGGAAAGGGGAGGCGGGGCAGCCTTAACTCAAGTGGACGCAGAACACCCCCAAACTGTGCAGTGGAGGATGTCAAAGCCAGTCCCTCGTCCACTAATAAGAGGAAAAATAAGCCTCCGCTGGAGCTAGACTTGAACTCCAGTTCAGAGGACAATAAATCTGGAAAGCGCATTCGCACCAATTCTAGAAGCACTCCAACCACCCCACAGGGGAAATCTGAGGTTAATTTTTTGGACCAAGGCTGTGCTTCTCCAGTATTGATTGACTGCCCTCACCCCAATTGCAACAAAAAGTATAAGCACATTAATGGCCTGCGCTACCATCAGGCTCATGCACATTTAGATCCAGAAAACAAACTGGAGTTTGAGCCTGACAGTGAAGATAAAATTTCAGACTGTGAGGAAGCATTAAGTAATGTGGCACTTGAATGCAGTGAGCCAAGCACAAGTTTATCAAGTTTTGATCAGCTAAAAGCACCAACATCTCCTTGCCCTCTTAATACCCCTGGAACACCCAAGGGGAAAAGAGAATTGACCAATAATGGCCCAACTTCAATTATCAGTTCTAAAACTGGCAAGAATTCAGGTAAAAAGAAGGGCCCACACAGTGAATTGAACAGCCTCCCTGTCATTTCTAATATGGCAGCCACAATGGACAATTGCCCAGTAGCAGATGGCAGTTTGACCTCTGAAATGCCCAAACTGGAAGCTGAAGGATTAATAGACAAGAAAAATTTGGGAGATAAAGATAAGGGCAAAAAAGCCAATAACTGCAAAGTGGATAAAAATCTGTCAAAACTTAAAACAGCCAGGCCAATTGCCCCAGCTCCAGCTCCTACTCCTCCCCAATTAATAGCTATACCCACTACAGCCTTTACAACCACCACTACAGGGACAATACCAGGATTGCCCTCACTAACAACTACTGTTGTTCAGGCTACACCAAAGAGCCCTCCCTTAAAACCTATTCAACCAAAGCCCACAATTATGGGAGAGCCAAGCACTGTAAACCCAGCTCTCACATCACTCAAAGACAAAAAGAAAAAGGAGAAGAGAAAGCTAAAGGACAAAGAAAGCAAAGAGACGGGAAGTCCTAAAATGGATTCTAAGCTGGGAAAGCTAGAGGATTCAAAAGGGTCTGGGAAAGATTTATCTGGACATTTTTTAAAGGACCATCTCAACAAGAATGAAGTGTTAGCTAATGGACTGTCAGAGTCTCAAGAGAGCAGGATGGCAAGTATTAAAGCTGAAGCTGATAAGGTTTACACTTTCACAGACAATGCACCCAGCCCTTCTATAGGGAGTGCCTCCAGAATGGAATGCAGCACTTTGGTGAATGGACAATCTTCTTTGGCGCCACTGCATGTGTTGACACAAAATGGTGCAGATAGTGCAGCTGCTAAAACGAACAGCCCAGCTTACTCTGATATTTCTGATGCTGCGGATGATGGTGGTTCTGACAGCAGGTCAGAAGGCATGAGGTCAAAGGCCAGCTCTCCTTCAGATATTATTTCTAATAAGGAAGGTGTTGTAAAAGGACATTCTTCGATCACAGCACAATCATCACAAGTAAAAGAGTCCCATTCTCCCTATTACCATGGCTACGATCCTTATTATTCTCCAAGTTACATGCACTCTGGACAGGTCAGCACTCCTGCAGCTGGGAACAGCAATACCTCACAGGGACTTAAGATCAAAAAGGAGACTGAGGAAGAGGCTGAAAAGAAAGACAAGACAGAAACATCAGATTCAAAGAAAAATGAAACCAGTTCCACTAATTTACAACCCCAGCATCAGTCAGTAATAACTCAAAGACATCCTGCACTTGCCCAGTCACTTTATTATGGACAGTATGCCTATGGGCTTTACATGGACCAAAAGTCCTTAATGGCCTCTAACCCTGCCTATAGGCAGCAGTATGAAAAATATTATGAGGACCAGAGACTGGCAGAACAGAAAATGGCACAGACAGGGAGAGACTGTGAAAGGAAGAGTGAACCCCCACTGAAGGAACTAGGAAAAGATGACAAGCAGAAAAATATCCCATCTGCTACTATCTCAAAGGCTCCTTCAGTTCCAGAGACAAGCAAAAATAACACTAAAATAGGATCATCAGTCCCCAGCAAAACTGAAGAGACAAGCAAATCACAGATTCTTTCCAATCACCAGCAGCAACTTCAGTCAGATAGCTTCAAAGCCAAACAAATGGAAAACCATCAGCTTATAAAGGAGGCGGTGGAAATGAAATCTGTTATGGACTCCATGAAACAGACAGGAGTAGATCCTACCACAAGATTTAAACAGGTGAGGCCAATGGAACTTGAGCACAGATTATCTTGAATTATTCTTTAAGGTTTCTTTGACACAATTTTATTTTATTTTTCTATCTTACCTAAAGAGCCAGTTCTGCCATCCTTTCTCACATTGTGTAGTACCTTACTCCTTGAGTAGACCTATTGCTTTCAGTAAGCTACTGGGAGAGAGGGGAAACCAATCATGACTAGAGGTGAACAGAATCCAGGTTTAAGAAATTAATTAGAATACTTTTTTTAAAAAATCTTAATTAAATGGAATTAATGTTTTAATATAGAAACAAGTGGAATTAAAACTCTTAAATGTAAATTTTAAGCCATTCCACTTAGTGCAGCAGACTGAAATTTCAAGAAGTAAGCACTTTTCATTGTGAATGAAGTGTAAAATAAATTTGAAAAATAGCTTGGTTTGGGGGTTTTTCTTTTTTTTTTTTTTAAACGACAGTTGAGATTTACTAAAGATGGACGAGCAGATTCTTTGATCCTCGATTCTTTATCCTAATCCAACATGACCTTTTCAAAATCTTTAAGGGAACATCCTTCCCAACTGTCCTCAGCAAACCCCTGGCCTCTGCAGGCCCACACAATGGGTTAAATCCTGGCCCCACTGAAGTCAATGATGGTTGTACCACTCTGGTTCTTCCTGGCATTCCCACATCTTAGACTGCCTTCCAATCCACACCCCTGCCAAGATATGTTACTGTGTCTTTGCTGGGATCCAATGCCCCCACACTGAATATCTTCTTGCTCTGGCATTTGGTACATCCCAGACTTTATCTTAATAAAGCCATCTTTCAAGGTAAGGCTGAATTGAATGAAGGAGGGTCATAGAACTAGAAGAAAAAGTGGGATGGTTCAAGCCAGAATAAGAGACGATTTCTGTGGACTAAGATGAGTATCTGAACCAAAGCTAATGCAGTTTACCTATTACTATTTCTTATGTTGTGAACGTTGACTATTAAAGTAAACTCATAATTAGATATTCTACAGTTCATAAAAACAATGTTATTTCTGTTGTTGTTCAATAAAGATTGTGCTGTTTTATGTAACCCTGTAAAGGAACATGCACACCACAGGTTTGTAAATTTAGACATATTCTATACACATTTCTCAAACCCTGGCCTCAGTCCTGCAAACAGTGATGCACATTCGTAACTTTACAGTTGTCAACAGTCCAACTGGGATGAAGGGCTATGACTAAACTGGCAATTTAAGTCAACTTAAGGAGGCTTAAGTCAACTTAAATTAAGCCGCGTCCACACTAGGCTTTCATTAAGTCGACTTAAGAAATTCCTTAGTCGACTTAATGAACGCTTAAGTCGACAATAAGAATCACCTATTAGGTTGACTTAAGCCTTCTTAGGTCGACCTAACCCTACTTTAGGTTGACCTAAGCCCAGTGTGGACGTTTAAGTCCACTTTGTTAAGTCGACTTAAGGGTGGTTAGGTCGACTTAACAAAGTGGACTAAGTCGACTTAAAGTTAATTCGACTTAGTCCACTTTGTTAAGTCGACTTAGTAAGGTTGATTTTAAGTCAACTTAACAAAGTAGACCTAACTTTTCCTAGTGCAGACATAGCCAAGGAGACTACAACACGTAGAGTTATTCAGGTGTACTAGTGTTGGCAGGGTCAAGGCCAATGTAAACACCTTTCCAGCAAGATCTCTTTTTCAGGTTCATCATTCCAAGTTACCTAAGTCCTTTGACATAGCATTAGACAACTTCAGTGTTGTAGTTTAGAGATGGGAAAATCTCTCTATGGCCATTGATTTAAGATAGGTATTTTATGTATAGTATGATAACTTTAACATACAATATATATGTGTTTCATGATTAAATTAGTCAAAGGCCTGAACATAAAGCAATGAGATCAGATTGTGATAGAAGTTTATTGCTATCGCATTGTAATGTTGGCTGGAGTTTGAGCTGAAAAGTGAACCTGTAAGAAGCAAGTCTGTCCTAGAATATACATAATCCATGTGTGGTGTTAACACTGTTATTAAAAAAAAAAGACATTTACACAAGTACGAGAAAGAATAACATCTTGTTTCACAATGTAAATTTAGAACAAAATGTATTTCTCCCTCATATCAGGATGCAGATTCAAGAACATGGCATCATTATGTCTACCAACCCAAATACCTTGATCAGCAAAAATCAGAAGAACTTGATCGGGAGAAAAAACTAAAAGAAGACAGTCCTAGAAAAACACCTAATAAGGAAAGTTCCGTCCCCAACCTCCCTATATCATTAACAAGCATTAAGGAGGAGCCGAAAGAGGTCAAGCGCTCTGATTCCCAGTCAATGGAGGAAAGCAAGATCAAAAATGATGATCGAAAGACTCCTGTAAATTGGAAGGACTCTCGGGGTGCTAGAGTGGCCGTTTCCTCACCAATGAGCCAGCATCAGTCATATATACAGTACTTGCACGCTTATCCTTACCCACAGATGTATGATCCCAGCCATCCTGCATACCGTGCAGTCTCTCCTGTTCTAATGCACAGCTATCCTGGTACGTGTTCTGTAACTGGCATTGTACACTAGTAAAGATTTACATACTATCAGTGCAGTAAAACCTGCATTTTAATATTGGCTCTTAGCAGCTAGGATAAATTAGAAGCTTCACAGATGACATTTGTTTTGGTTGTTCTTATGCTAGGGAAAGTTCTGCAGATTAAACTGATTTAATACAAGATGTTCCTTTTATGAACTGTCAGAGTTCCCAGCTACAGTTTCCACAAATCCCTGACAGGCTTCTGTTGGTGTTAGACTGACAGATAGTTTATTGCCTATAAAAATATTCTAAGCACTTACTGTCAGAACCATTATAGTTACTATTCCTTTCACTTAAGAGGACCCATAAATGTCTGAAATGGCTGGAAGCTCAACCCTCTTTATAACCTCCATTCATCAGGGTGAATTAGCTGAAAAAAATCGAAGAACAAATGTACAATTTTATATTCACATGACCCATTTTTGATGTAACCCCCTGTACTGGAATCTCCCTATCCCACATTGTTATAAGCAAATGTAAAAACAGTAACCGGATGTGGCATTTATTGTTTATCTGCAGGGGCCTATCTCTCGCCAGGATTTCATTATCCCGTTTATGGGAAGATGTCGGGGAGAGAAGAGGCGGAAAAAGTCAATACCAGCCCAAGCATCAATGCGAAATCAACCACTGAATCTAAAGCACTGGATCTGCTCCAGCAGCATGCCAGCCAGTACCGCAGCAAATCCCCTGCTGTAAGGCTTCATCTGTTGTTATTGAAGAGGAAGACATTTGGGGTTGGGTAGGGAGAGGGCAGAGAACATCATCCAAAAGATATGCATAGTTTTGGATTTAAGCTATGAATTCAAGATGTTTTTTAGAACAACACTTAAATCAAAAGTCATTTAAGATCCGAGTGTTTCCATGGCATAAACTGAAAGTGACAAGTATAACTGGGTTCTGTGCTAATCTACTTCCTAATATAAGTAAATAGATTCCTATGGAAATCCAGATTCATAGATAGCTCTGGGTACATGGCACACTTTATTACAGTTTACCAAGAAGCTCCTGTTTGAAAACAGATAATGAAATAAGAAGTTGAACTGTGGGATTTGGTAATATCCCTCTAATATAGTTCCTGCAAAGCTGTATTTTCTGAATAGCAGATTTACTGAAATCCTGGTGCGGACACTTCCATGTCAGAGTAGCAGCGTTGTTGCCTTCAGATAAGTCTATCAGTTTAATTGGTGAAAGCGAGTTCCTGACCCTAAAGCTAGTTTTGGAATAGCTCTCCTGACCCTGAGTGGTGGTTCAATCCCCAGCACACGTTAAAGTCGTCCAAGGCTGCCACCAACCCAAATAGGCTGTTAAAGTGGCTGGGAACGAACTTGGCGTAAGGGAGCCGAGGCCATGCCCCTTACAAAACTGATGGGAGAGAAGGAGGTTTGTGATTGCTGTGTGCTATTTGAGGATCCCTTTATCCTGAAGAATCCTACAATGTCTGGCTATACAAGCTGCTCCATACCCAGACTGTGTGTGTTGTTGGTTGTGATCTTCTTAAATAAAAAAGTATTCTCTCTCCACTTTCTTTTACTTTCATTGCCAGCCTGTGGAAAAATCGACAGCTGAGCGTGAGCGGGAAGCAGAGAGGGAGCGAGACCGTCACTCCCCCTTTAGCCAGCGGCACCTTCATACACACCACCACACACACGTTGGAATGGGCTACCCACTTATACCAGGGCAGTATGATCCATTTCAAGGTAAGATGTGGCTTCTGACTGTAGGATCAAATGTGTCTTTTAAAGTTGTTTAATTGATGTTATAAGTGTGATGTGAAGCTAGCTTAACAGAGACCCATGTTTACTGAAGCCGGGAAAAAATGGTTTACATAGAGGGAGAAAGCTTGAAAACACTGAGCAAGGACTAAGATGGTAATACCAAATTACACCATAGGTTTATCTTCATGCTTGAGCAATGCTGTTTTAGAGCTCAACAGCTGATTGCCAGTGAATTATTAAAATTTTACTTATCGGCTAGGATATCATTCACATGAGTATTTCTAACTATAATACAAACTGATATTAACTGATTAGAAAGACTCAAAGGAAGTAAGAATATAAACCTTTTTACACGTTAGTCTTGTGTAAACAATGGAGAGAGCATGGCACAGAGAAAAGCTTTTTATTTTGAACAGATTTTATGTACAGCAAGGACCCTGCAGTCAACCTTGAGATTGTCACAGCTAGAGCTTCTCAAATAGCACATGATCTGTTTTTATTTAGTTGAATACAGCACATATTGTTGTAGTCAAGGAAAAAGAACCACAATAAGAGATGCATTAAAGATTATTCATTCTCCTTTGGTTTCCATCATATTTAGCCTGTTTTTCTGACATTGTGTTCTAGTAGAATTAAAAGATTTCCTCCCATGCAGTGAAGTACACGTTAGTACAGTGTGTAGCTAAAATGACATTCATTTATTGTGTTCACTCACTTAGCAGTCATTTTCCTATGCAAAAGCCCACGAAAGCTCATGCGATAAATAAATCTGTTAGTCTTTAAAAGTGCCACAGGACTCTGTTGTCTTTCTACAATAGACTAACACGGCTACCCCTTTGGAATATGGAAGTATTGTATTCCAAGCAGCTAGCATGTTGTTTCTGTAATTCACTGTGACTTTTGATTCTTCTTGTTTCCTGGTGCCCATTATTTCTATTGAGCTTCCTATTCAGGAATTCATACAAACCATTTAGCACCATGCAGTGCCATGCTTGGAAAGAAATACAATAAGGTAGAGTGCCATATTTTCTTGTAAAATGCTTATTAAGGAGAATTCAGTACATGAGTTGAAGGCACATTGGTCAAAGCAGACAAATTGTCTTAGCTCTCTTGCCTGAAATATTTGATGTATGCATGCTGCAAAGAGTGATTGGCTGCTAGTTAGGTTTCCTGTTGTTTTTGCACTGATGACCATACATGTCGTCTCTCTGAACACTATAGGATCTAGAAGTATATCCACAGTCTTTTGTTTCTTCTTTCCTTCAGGGTTGACCTCTGCTGCCCTTGTTGCCACTCAGCAGGTGGCTGCTCAGGCATCTGCATCTGGTATGTTTCCTGCACAAAGAAGGTAAATATCCTGTAAACCTTGAATTATATAGACATCTTAATAGGGAGGGAGGAAGCAAATTATAGGTTTCTTAAACTAGAGGTCTGCATCCCTATTGATTGCAGATTTTATTGAGAGGGGAGGGTTTGTAGGTTTTTTTTAGGGTTGTGGGGGTTTGGGGCTTTTTTTGTTTTTGGGGTTTTTGTTTTGGTTAATTATAGCTCTGTTCTTTCTAAAAAGCCACATGTCTTTGACCTTCATACTATAATCATAATGTAGATAATGAATCAATGAAAAAGACTGCCTGTCATCTGATATTTTCAGAGACTATCCCTCATCTCATGGTAGTATTAAAGTAAAGCAAGCCATTAGGAAATATATAATTAGGATTCCATACGTTTTTATAAAAGGCAAGTAAGGGGATTAACATCTAAAGTTGAGTAAAATTCTACTCTTATGCATAAGTACGAGTATATCTGGCTTACTGACTTGCAAATATTTTGGTAGAAAAATATTTTTAAAAGATTATATTATTTTAAATATAAGAATCAAATGCATCCACCTTTAAATTATTGACTTGCTTTTAAATAGAACTTATTTTTCAACCTCTAAAGGCAGTGATAACACTATATATAATAATTCTATTTCAAGTGAAAAATTCAACTCTACCTTAACAATGGAGGCTCCACCAACACCTCCAGGATAAATCTTATGCATTAATTATAATTAATTTTATTATTTTATCACTAGTCCTGTGATGTATGATGTTTTTCTTAAAGCCCCAGTCACTGGAGGCAAGTGATTACATGAAAATTTCAGCTTTCATTTGGGTAAAAAGCAAGTATTTAGCTCTCAGTGTTGCAGAGAAAAGCCTGAACATGTGACTTAAGTGCATCCTAAAGGTTCAGAAACCAGAAGACACAGAAACTCTTCCTCCCCCAGTCCCAATTTATTCTTTTTTAAAGCTCACGATTTGTGATGTGGTTGGCAATACTAATTACATGTGTTTAGTTTCACAGATTTTGTGCATTTCAAGTGTTTAGAGTTAAATGATGGAAAATGATATAATAAAATCTTTCTCTCTCTCTCTCTTTTGTAGAGAATGAGGAGTTTGGAAATGTACATTGTCATGTGACTGGATCACATGGGAAGCGCTTTATTACAGACATCAGTTCCATGGTGTTAATTTGAAATGCCTTAATGGCAGGCAAAAACCAGTCATTTCATTTTTGTAAATTGCAGATTTTATCACAGAGTAACAAATGTTGCTGTAATTAGACTTCTTTTTTTATATATATATATATGTGTGTGTGTGTGTGTATGAATGTATGTGTGTGTGTATATATATACGCATGCATGTGTATATAGATATGTGTGTGTGTATATATATATCCATATGTGTGTATATGTATACACACACACACACACGCACACATATTTCTTTACTTTTTTTGTATTGGTAACCAGGCTCGCACACAGGGTCTGCTGCTAAGTTGTAAACCACACAATAAAGGAAAAACGTATTTGTCATGTTTAGAAAACTATTAACCACAAAAGGCCGTTTTCTTTTCCTTTTTCTTTTTCTTTTCAATTGTAAATAAATAATGTTCTGTATCAGTGTGCCTGAACCTTGCATACCCTTCTAATATTGCCCACAAGCCCTCGGAGAGGCTAACGTGATGATGACACTTTGGTACAATTTAGATGTCTATTTGGTGGCTCCTGTTAAGATGCATCAGTGTAAAATGTTACTGTATTCACTGTTTCATTGTAATTGTGTATTGTGAAAAATATACATTTGGAAGGCATGGGGTTGCCAGTACCACAAAAACTGTGTTGTACATAATGTATAGATTTTAAATGGGGAAAATAATGAGTATCTGTGAATAATGAAATGTCTTTTTTGATAATCTTGAATGGCAAATAACCCAATAGCCTGCATACCAGAAGACATCTGTGATTGTTCTATTACTTGAATAGTCCTGCAGTCTTTTTTTTAATGTTTACAATTATCCAGTTTTAGAAGAGAGACTTTAATGCCATTGCCTGGTTACTTGTTTTATGCTGTAATCTAGTTTATTTTATGTAAAATGTATATTGAATGCTTTCATTTTTATACCTGCCTTAAATAATTTGGCAATCAGAATAAAAAAAAAAGTTGTTTTTGTACTTTTTGGTGTCTTTCTTGACTTGCGTTCCTCTGCCCAGCTTCAAGATAGGCTATGTCCTAGAGACAAATAGGTATGTTTGATGGAGCCTGGAGGCACCATACAGCTGCTAATGTCCCCAGAAGGACCTTGGCTTGGTTCCCTAAACAGTGCACACCAGTTTGACAGCTATACTATCCTTGAGGCAGCATGAACTTACACGCTCTGTGCCCAGTCTGTTCCATTTTCACCTCATCCTTTCCCTCTTCTCCCTTTTGGGCACATGGCACCTAAGCCAAAACTGCAGTTAACAGAGGTCTTTCTATTGACTTCAGTAGGCTTTCGTTTAGGTCCCCCATCTGCTGAATGATCTTTCTAACTGATACTTAAGCAACTGATATCTTCAGCTGAAAAATGACTGGCTGTGTGCATTAGAAACAAAGGCCAGATTTTGCCCTGCATTTATCTTCAGTGTGTGGAGATGACTGGGTGTTCCTGTGGACAAAAGAAGCCCACCTTTATTTTAAACATTCCTACTGCTCCTGTCAAGGACAGACAGTCTTACACATGTTATTGCATTGTCCAATAGTTTGTTCCACTGCAGTAGGTAGAGTATAAGATGATAATAAAAGAACACTAATTAATGCATGGAAGAAACAGATGGTTAGCTAGGTTATTCCAAGTGTTAACTTTATCTTTGATTGCGTACCACTTATACATTAATCAGCAAATACAGGGGGTTTTGACCTCTCATTCTCTATTCTTATGACAACATGCACTGCCAGAGGTCAGAGCTTGTATATGACACGGGTACCATTTCTCTTCCTTAGTGGATACTAACTGCACAAGGGTGAATTAAAGATTCCCAACAGACAAGCATACTGAATTTGTTATATTACTTTGATGAATCTGCCATTAATGTTGCTATAATTGTTTTACTTTTATGGGCATAGAATCAGCCCCCTTAGTGGCTAGTAATAAGGTTTATTGATTTTAGTACACATTATTCATCTCTGGCCTGCTCTTATCATCTGGTTCTGAATGCATGAGGAAAGCCTGCAGTGCTGAAACAGTGCAAATTAACTTAATCAAGAAATGGGAGAAAGGCATGTATTCACTAGGGTGGGGCAGGCCTTGAAATACAGAATTGTTGCTCACTTAAATAAGTGTCATATTACTTCTACATTAAAATTTCAGTTGCTTTTTAATTGAACTTTGCCATAGATTTTCAGCCTATGCCATTAACACTTCTCCAGCAAGACAGACCGTATAAATTCACACTGCTGGTGATGTTGAGCTAGTGTTGTTTATGAATGAGTGTCCATAAACAACCAGATTGAATTACTCTGATTGATATGGGGTAAGCAGCAGTTTAAAACCTGATTAATGTCAAGGTTTCATTACATCCTTTAGGCTGTAAGAGAGACTACTAGCCAAAGCCGCTCACTATTTTCCTCCACTGATGATTATCTGTTCTTCCTTTTCTGTAGCTTTTCTTTGGCTTTAATGCTTTGAGGGACTGACAATATGCTCTACAATTGTGAATCACTAGCAGGAGTAAAGCATGGCTTACATCCTCCAAAGTCAGTAGTCAGAAGGTGACTATACCGTCAAGTACAATATTGCATTTCTGCCTCAGCTATGTGGAGGCTGAGCATCCAAAGAATCAATGAAGAGGGGAGATAATGTGGGGGAAAGAATCACCAGCCCAGAACATGCCCCAATCCAAGAGAAGCGGGTCCTCCTGCTAAGCCATCTCTTTTACCAGGAACTCTGTCTCTCAGGGTATGTCTACATAGCAAAGAAAAACCCACAGCTGGCCCATGCTACCTGGCTCAGGCTCACAGGGCTCAGGCTATGGGACTTTTCAGAAGTGAAAACTTTTGGGCTTGGGCTGGAGCCTGGACTCTTGGATCCTGTAAGGCAGCAGGGCCACAGAGTTTGGTCAAGCCTAGAGGTCTACACATCAATGAACCAGCCCTGCAGCCTGAGCCTTGTGAGTCTGAGTCACCTGGCATGGGCCATTAGTTTTTCTTTCCTATGCAGACATACTGTCCCGCAGCAAGCCCAGGGACTACTCTTCCCCCCTGCCCTGGTACCTTTCTAATACAACTTTGATGCTGTAGAGGCATCTGAGGCAGCATGGTATCTGAACACAAGGACAGTCCTGTCCATGTTGTCTTTAGGTGAAACACATCGCACTGATCACTCCAGCAGAAACAAATATCTGCTTTATTCCATCTCCTCCATCTTCCTGCTGAGTGATCACTGTACCAATAAATAAGTGCTCTCCAGCGTGATTTGCATCCCAGTGTATATTCTTGGGCCAGGAAACCCCATCACATGATCTGGAACCTGTGGAGGGAGCCAAGCCACAAGCCCAGGCTTCCAAGTTTGTTGCTTCATGCTCTCAAGTACTCCATGGAAGTCTTGCCAGAGGGAGAGTCCAACAAGAAGACACAAAGTCCCAGAAGATGAACTATTAATATCACTACAGGTTGGATCCTACTTGCACTGATGAAAGTGAAGTATGCTTTATAGATATAATTTACGCAGTAAACCAGTATCTTGATTAAGAGCGTGACCTCCCTCCTAGGATGGCTAGTTAAGCTGGTGAGCTTCAGAAAGAGAGTGATGTTCTTCCAGCTACAGTCTTTGCTATATACCTCCCAAAAGCTATTTTGACCTAATGTCTGCTCCTGCTCCAGTTTCTGTGGGTCTTTGAGCAACATCGAAGCTTTGATCTTAAGCACAGGCCACCTGTGGGACTTTTGGCTAGGTATCGTTACTGCACATTCTGTCAATAAAGTCCCATTTCAGCATCTAATTCTATAGCTCTTTATTGTCTCTCAGCCTTTTCACCAGTCTTTTGACAGACAACCAACTTCTGTCCTTGGTTCCCCTCTTTTTGATAAATGGACTTTCTCTTTCAAATATCCATTCCCAGGGTTTCAACCAGAGATTAAATTAGGGGAAGTGCTCCTCTGCTAAGGGAATGCTGTCTTCTCTCTAGCTTGAGGAAACAGTGCCTGCTGCTCTCTGGCTGGTATAGTGAAAATTCCCTATTATTTCAGCTTACTTCATTCATTGATTTCAACTACATTCTCTTTGTGTGAGGTCATCGAGTATACTTCCCTTGACCTCTCATTCAACACCTCCAGAATATTGCTCATCTCCTTTTGGAGGTCCTCCTGGCATCTCAAAATCAGCACTTCAGAAAATGGTTCCTTCTTTGCTGGTCCCACTAGTGCGCAGGAACTATGAGGCCAGCAGAACTAATTTATTGGAAATTCTTCCTGATGTTAAGGAATCCCTAGAACTGGTATAGCTGGTTCTAGGCCAACCTCTCTTGGTATATTGGTGTCGTGCTTGGAGATATGCCTGGAGAATCACTACTCCTTGGAAATGCCTAGCAGCCATATCAGCCCCCAGAAGTCATAACCAGCTGATATAGATTAGAGCAACCTTGAATCTGTTCTAAAATATTCCGGACATAGGAATGGCACAGTACCAGTCCCATGATTGAGGAGCAACACAAGCCTCTTTCATGGCTTCCTCCTTAAGCTGCACACAGTGGAAACTGGGTTAGCAGAGAATATAAATCATTGTATTTCCTTCATTGTTCTGCACCTTCCTCCTATCTGCTCCTCTGTCATCTACTACCCTTCATCTTCCTGACTCAAAATCTGTGTAAACTTCATCTTTTTCTCTTCTTCCTCTCCCCCAGTTATAAACAATAGGTCCTCCACCTTCTTCCTCTGTAATATCAAGGCCACCTTTTCCTCACTGCCCCCAGTGTTAAAACTGTATGTGTATGCCTTCGCTATTCCTCCCTCTGATTACTTCAGTGTTCTCCTCCCTGGCCTCTCCTATTGCCACCATTTGTCTTTCCAAGCTATCCATACCATATTTTCCTCTTCTGCCACTCTGGCCTCACTTTCCACACATTTTTCATTGCTTTCCTGTCTCCTACTGCATCAAATCCAAGTTTCCTATCATCATTTTACAACTAGATTATTACAACCAGGCATAGATTCCCCTCAGTTGCCCTTTCTCTCTCTCCCTGGAACTGGTTTATGACCATGCTCTATGCCACTCTTGTTTTCATTGCAGTCTTAGCTCCACATCTTTCATCCCAGTGGCCCTTAAGCCTGAAACACTTTCCTGTTAACTGCCCACTAACCCTCAATTCTTTACCTTTAAAACCCCTTTCTTTCAGGATTCCACCATTCTTTGTTCTCCTCACTCTCCCTTCCCTGCATGGTTCTGTATCGTGCATTGTATATATTTGTCATTTATCTTTAGGGTCAGATCTTTGGGAGAAGGAACATGTCTCAGTTTATTTATTTAGCACTATCACATTTATAGCTCTATGTGAATGATTCTTTTAAAAAACAACTTAAGTTTTTATCTTTTCACCAGATAGCACAATGTGTCTTATTGGACAGAACAATTACTAACTACTTTTTTAATGATGCCTTACTAATTTTTTTTTTTTTTAAAGGAAGGAAGGAGAAGAAGCTGAAAGGCTTGTTGAATCTGAATCTTCCTCCTTCAAAACTTGGGGAAGAAAACACTTCTGTACTGGCATTTTAAAAGATCCCAATTTCATTCTTTGTTACACTCAGCATTCTGTATTAACCAATATGATGCAATAACTCTGAACTACATTTTACCCTAACTTGATCATTGCTCTTTAGAGAGAGGTCAAGATTAGATTCCTCAAAATGTCACTCAAATGCACAAGCTGAACTCCAACCTTGGATTTCCATAGGTTATGATATCAAATACTATACTCTTCAAGTAAAAATGTGCATTGGTAAAGCATGCTAATCTTAGTCAGGTAACAGCGTTTTGCAGCTGCACGTGATCAGGAGGAATTGTCTGAGTGTGCTGTGGGTAGTTGCATAGCGGAATTGAAAGGAAGTGTATTGTAGATTGGAGGAGAATCTGGGTATATTTAAGTAGCATAATGTGTGTGTATTTAGGTGGCAAAAGTGTGACGTAAGGTTGGATTGGATATTAATTTAACCTTGACTAGTATTTCTTTGCTTTTAGTATCTCTATTACTAGGAAATGCACTTGAGCAGCTGTAAGAATAATTTAAGGTAGTTTTTGTTCGTTGGAGCCTTTCTATGTTTCTGTTACTCATTAACGGGCAACCTAAGATGACTGCGTCAGACAGCAGAGAACAATGGGCGAGGTAAGTAGAATAAACTATCTCTGTTAGTTTGACATGGAGAAAGCCTATGTATTTCATTGTACTTTTTCTTTATTCTTTTTTTCATTTTCACACAATGCAGGAAATGAAAAATTATTGCAGATACACATTTTCACGAAGCTTTAGGAAATGGGGTGCCCCTATTATTGGTTAGTCCACTAATTGCTCCTTCATGGTTCTTTCACTATGCAGTTCTCATTGGCTCCAGTGAGCTCATTGAATGACCCCTTTTCAAGATGTTAACATGTTGACTCTGCTTCATTACAGAAAACCTACAAAGATGGTGCATATTTCTCTTTCTTATCTGACTCTTTAAGGACCATTGATGCACACAGAAAGCCATTAACATTAGCTGAAGTTACACATGTGCAGTCAGGATGCTAGACCTCATTAAAATCCTCAAGATGGTTGTTAGTCATTTTTATGCTAGGTATGCTAAATAGATCTTTCCACATCAGTGGCAACTCTGAAACTTCTGATCTGGTCTGATAAATTAGCAGACTTTAGGATTTAGCAAAGATAATTATTACTTGCAGAACCTAACTGTGTTAATCATTCACACAACTTGTGATTTCCACCATAACACAGAAATGTGCATTGGGGACTTTCAGTAGTTGTTTTATTACAGGTGAATGAACCTTTAGACACAGAGCTAATACATGCAGTTCTGTTTCAGTGGCTTCATATATATAATCCTTCCAACACCATTTCCAAGCATTTTGAATTATATAACATTGTTCCTTAAGTACATGATTTCCATTTGAGTTTGCGGATACTAGAATAGTGCTTATTTATTGCTTTCAGTGTAGTGTTACAATATTTGTTCATGAAACTAAATGGTATAGCAATTCCAGTTAAACACAACTATCAGGAAACAAAGACTCGCTGAAAGCCAAATTAAACACTGAAAAAAATAGTTTTAAAAATTATTGTTGTGAAATGTGCAGTAAGTGATTTCTGCTTTCTTTTTTGATTTGTAAACAGGGTTGTATGACCTTTTATTTTCAGACTACATTTCTAATAGTAAGATGTATTCATTGCTAATCTCTATAAACTCGCTGCAGATTATGTGCTACAGCAGCACACATTAGTATTTTCTTGAGTCGCATTATCTAAGTGAAGGGGGGGAAGTAATTTTGTCTTTATATATTTTAAATAAAACTTTGCTTGTATAATAAACATGAAGCGCAATATAAGATCTTTCTAGAATTCTCTGGTTGAAGCATCTGCCAAAAGTTTAAGAGCTGCTGTGTAAATGCATAGTTTTCCTCTTATTTTCAGCTTCTCATTAGTGTGATACTGATGTAAGTGTCTAGATACTGTTGTTTACCTGGATTTGCTGATTAGTATGCCCAATTGCAGAAGGATCATCTTACTAAAGGTTGAAATAACTTTGGAGGTCAAATTCTTTCCTTTTTCTATGGACAATTAAAAAATCAGAGAAGGTTTGTAATAAACTTTAATGGGAGCTGGATTGTACTCTGTGGGCTGAGTTGTGCCTTTTAGGTACTGGATCACACTAAGAGCATTGTAAAAACTCATTGTTCTGGGCAGCTCACTGAGAGAAGATATACCGTACTGGTTAACCTACTTCTTGACCACTGGTTGTGGAGGCTTCACCCCATCTCTGTGCTCCTTTTGGGTGTTTTTTTTTTTCTCAGGGTGCAGTGGGTTACAGCAGGTCCTGGGCTCTGGGGAAAGCTCAGGTGGCTGTACTTATTCATTGCACTGGGGTGGAATAGGGAGGTTTTTTGTATCCATGCCTTGCCTATCTCTAGTGCAGCTGAGCTTAAGTGAGTAAATCTTTAAGTAATGCTGGGCCACATCATGCCATTGATTTTTAAACAGAACTTCCCAATGAAGAGATTGCTTAACGATCAATGGCACGCTAAGCCTCTGCTCTCCATTTATTGTAATATTTCAGTGTAACGCTTATTCTTGCCTCCAATTTCTGTTATGCTACTTCAGAATCATCCCACTTTGAAATGGGTTGCCTAGTTTTATGGTTTTCTTTATCAGAGATGAATATTTATTTGCCGGATTCTTGATATGCATAAATGGCCATAGCTCTGTATATGTCAGCCAAGTATCTAATCCAATGTTTGGAGTAGTAATTAATTGCTCCAAAGGGTAAGGTTCAGTAGGAGTTAACATAATCAGCTGGAAGTCACTGAAAATAATAGGTCAAACTCTGCAGTTTATTACAGCAGTAAAAACTCCATTTAGAACATTGGGATTGCACTAATGTTACTAAGATATTAATTTAGCTCACTGAAATAAGATAATCAGCACAATCAGTATACTTTTAGTATGAACATGTGAACAATAAGGGGAACAAAGTTGGGCCTTTAACTGAAAATCCAGTTTTGGACTTCTAACTCCCCAGGAGTTCAGGACATTCTGATCCATAATTTTGGATCAGCCTGTTAAACAGACAGGTAACTGTGTGCCAAGTTTGATGCAATTACATGTAAAATTGGATTACTTGGATGCAGCTTGTACAGAAGCAAATTTTGACAATGCCATATATGCAAATTTGGCTTACATGTTTGTTCTGAGGCTCCATAATGTAAAGTGCTTTCCAATTAAAACGGCTCACAACTTCCCTGAGGTTTCAGTCCTGCATATTACAAGTGTATTTAGCTGTGGGATTTAGGTGTCCTTGTTACATATACACACAGATAAAGAAAGTGAGAATGCATTTAGTGCAATTTACAGCCAGACATTGTTGTACCTTTCGGCTGCCAAGAAGCACAATGAATTTGTCTACTGTTAAATAATAAACTAGTGAAGATGCAAAACAGAACAAAGAGTTATTTTCAAAAGCCGTTGGTAGTTACAGCATAATGGTTTCATTATCTAAAGTTCAGTGACAACAAGGACAAAAAAAAATTGCTCCTGTGTATACAGAAGTACTTTTCTTTTTTGAGGGGAAAAAAATCAATACCATATTCACACTAATGTTTGCTTGCATAAAATATTGATCAAAGTCACATAGGGTTTTTTTACATAAAGACTCAAAAGCAATCTTGATTTTTTGAAAGGTTCTAATTGGTTCGCGCCCTAGCCCTCCCCACCTGAACCCTGAAAGAGTAATGAAAGGAGAACTAAAAAAGAAGAACTATATAGTTATTTTATAACTGGCACTAACAAATTTCACCAATTACCATGTCTATTCTGTAAGCAATGAATGTGTGGCTCCCAATTAATCTAGTGTACCCTCCAGGCAAGGTCTAAATCAGCTGTATACAGCTAAAGCAATTTGCACACGGCTTAAAGCAAATTGGAAAATAAGTGTTTCACACTGCTGCCTATCTTTTAAAGCCAAATACACAATCAGTATTCTGGCAGCAGCCCTCTATCATGTTATTTGCAGCTATCAATTTTAATTATAACATTTATTGATTAGTTGGGAAAGTGAATAATCTAATGTTCAGAAGAGGGTGGAGAGGCTTCTGGGAACTTTTTTCCTTTTATGTACAAGTCCATTGAGTGTTCAGAAATATCAATCAGGGACCATATCTGTATCACACTGCTGGGTTTACAGTAGCTGTAGCTGAGGCTGTGCCACTGATTTTTACACTGATCCTCTATTTTTAGGGTTTTAAAGCTTTGCTGCAAAAATCTGATATAAACTAAATCAAGACATACTAGGAATTAAGCCAGAAATTTAGACCTACATTTTCATATTTAGGAGCCTAAAGCCATGGCTGTCCCTAGGGCTGGGCAGGGCTCAGGGCCAATTGGCCTGTGGGGGCCACTGGCTCCCTCCTGTGCTGGGGGAGAGCCATCCTGGGCCAGAGGCCTGACTCCACGCTCCTGCCCCACACTGCCCCACCCCTGGACCAGCTGGTTCCCCCACCAGGGGCACAGCGGTCCGGTCTGGGGGCTAGGCTCCACATTCCTGCACCACCTCTGGACTGGCTGGTTTGTCCCTGGGGGCAAGACGGGCT
This sequence comes from Pelusios castaneus, assembly GCA_007922175.1. Classification (NCBI taxonomy): domain Eukaryota; kingdom Metazoa; phylum Chordata; order Testudines; family Pelomedusidae; genus Pelusios; species Pelusios castaneus. The sequence goes on along the minus strand of ML685772.1, from coordinate 14,494,303 downwards.
GGCCCAGGGGCAGAGCTGCCCAGCAGAGACTGGGCGCTGTGCTCCCACTTTGCTCCTGAGCCAGCACGTGGTTGCTGTGTTCAAGGGGTGGGGCCAGAAATGCCTCTGAAACGCTGCACCCCCCACTTCCAAAATGCCATGGAAGGTGGTGGGGGGGGGTCAGCGCGGGGCCTGGGGCAGTCACCCCAATCACCCCCACCAAGGGTGGCCCTGCCAAAAGCCATGCCCCTATATTCATATTAAAACATCTAAATAAGCGACCTGCTAAATTAGTGTTGTGAGTTCTCAGAACTCCACTGACATGGGTTATTTTGTTAATTTATCTAATTTTAGGCACACTTTGTTCTGGTTTGATCCCTCAGAACAAAGAAATCCCTCAGAACAGGAAGAAGGAAATATCCAGCCCTCGCTTGAAAATGCATGCACATAGGAGAGTTACTTCAATTTTATAAGTACGATACAACCAAACCTTCTAACTAGAACTGGATCCAGGCATCAAACTTTTATCTCAACTTTTATAGGGGCTTGTTCTGTGGTTTTGATCTAGTCCCACCTCTACTATCCTCTTTGCCATGTTGTTGAAGATCCCTTTTTTACACTTCAATTTTGTTTTGAGTCATTCAAAGTAAAACATTGAACTAATGATACTCTAACCTAGGGTAGATGTCCAAGGATACTGTAAAGTGTTCGCTTCTGCCGAGGTTACTGATATTAGCATGCCCGTGGGGGACCTGATTCACATCTCTTCCTTCACAGTCATAATCTTGGACTTGGATTCTAATACTCAAGTACATGATGTGGACCAGACTTCTGCAAGGTGTAATGTTTCCAGCTCAAACTGAAGTCATTGGGAACTGAGGGTGCAGCTTCCAGGCTCACAGAGTGACAGCAAGATCTGATTCTCGGCTATCAAATTATCTATTTTGATTGATGTAGAATATAAGACAATGTAATCAGTAGATGTGATGAACAGCATTTCTGGAACTATGCCAAATACTGGGTATGCAACTTTCGAGCTGGTGAGTTTCAAGGCAGCTCAGAAGCTATGGCAGGCTGGTACATTAAAGAGTTCCAAAGGGACAGCCGTGTTCGTTAGTTTAAAGCAAAACAAGCAAGGAGTTATATGGAAATTTTTAAATATTAACAAATTTATTTTTTGCATGATCTTTCATGGGTGAAATTCCATTTTGTCAGATGCCAGAACGTGGGAAAACTGACAGTGGAAAAAACTCCCATACTGTAAGTTTTAAGTTTTTTTTCCACTTTCTGGCATCTGACAAAGTGGGATTTTAACCCACGAAAACTCATGCAAAAAATAAATTTGTTAGTCTTTAAAAGTGCCACAGGACTCCTTGCTTGTTTTACATCAAAGAGGTTAACCCCTCTAATAAATAAGAGTATATTTTCAAAGACTAGCATAAGGTTTTGGTTATACAATGTCCACTGACTGATAAGAGTTAGGCAGCTAACAACCTGCTTTGAAATTGCAAAGGAATACATCTTTGAATTAGGCAAGATGTCATCCCTCCCTGATTAGGAACTGAAAAATGTGCTTATAGCTCCTGACCTTGCAATGTAAAACACAAAAGAAAAGACACAGGACTGAAACCATAGAGATATGTTCCAACTGAGGAATTTGAATCAAGCCCCCTGTAACTTCAAACCCCAGAGCTGAAAACTGAAAATGGTGAGCAGGAATTGCAAACAGTAAAAACATCTTTCAAGTGAATTTCTACTGGAAAGGTGCAGAGTTTTGCTAGGGCCATTCCTGTTGCTTAAAAATAATAACCTTATAATGCCCTGTCTGTAAACATGCTGCTCTGTAACCAATCAGTGATCTATTGGGCTGCCTGGAAACTTAACTGTGGAGTGAGAGGAGGCGGAACTGTGTTCTATTTATGAAGTAAATTCATTTGACTTCAAGGTAGGCCATTTAGGAATGGCTGCTAAGGGAAGAGGACAGAGCTCAACAGCAATAACTGTTTGAGTAGCTTATATAGCACTAAGGGCCACCAGACTACTGGATCCTGCTGCATCACCCATATCATGGCCTGAGTCCCCTACATGATATCCTGTCCAGCAATAGCTTGGAAAACTTCATGGCTGTGTGGTCCATGCAGTCAGGGCTCATGAGTGGCTGGCGAGGGCAACTTTGTCTCATTCAACCCTCCATAGCAAATGGGGAAAGAAGAGAATGGGGGAAGTGTAGGGGACATGCAACGATAGGGGGCTCTTTCCTGTGCATGATTTCACTGTTTGCATTTGTCCATGCACTTTTTGATTGATTGATTGATAATCTTTTTTAAAGGTTCTGTTGTTACTGGTGGTTTTCGTGTGGCAAGAGCAGGTAGCCTGTTTGGCAAGGGGTGAATGTTGTACTTTTGAAATGCATGTTTATAAATAAAGCTTTTTATTTCATCAAGAAAGTGTATTGGTATCACTGCCTCTCATTGTACAATGTGTATTTAAAATAATAAAGGTAAATACATTGCTCAGGCACAATTAGGAATTAGTAAGCGAACACTATTCCTCTATACAGTTAATTACATGAATTCCTACTTTAGTCAGTCCATACCCTAAATCTCCAACCCCAACTCTGTTCATAAAGTGGTAATTTCATTCCACTCCACAGGTACTGAAATGCCCCACAATCAATGGGTATGTCTACACTAGAAAAAGTTAAGTCAACTTTGTTAAGTTGACTTAATAAGGTCGATTTTAAGTCGACTTAAAGTTGATCTTATTAAGTCGACTTAACAAAGTGAACTGAGGCTATGTACACACGATCAGATTAAAGCGCAACAAGGCAATCGCGCTACAAAACTCACGTGACCTTTATTGCGGGACAACGCGTACACACGTTGCTCCCTGCAACGCAACAAAATTACACGCATTATCGCGGTTGAGCGCAATGACTTCTGGGCACCTATCCCATCGTTCCATTTTCCCTGAATCGGCGCTATGAATCATGGGATGAAGGAAAGGAACGCAAAGCGCCATGGGTAAACTCTCAGTTTCCCATGGTGCTTTGTGTTCCCCTAGCGTCTTCCTCGTTGCCAATAGCAACTCGCGCCTATTTTCAACATTGCAGTGACGCAACGCACCACTTGCAATCAATCGCTACAGCGACAGCATGGATCCTGCTATGATCTCCATTGTCGCCTTCAACATTCTGAATACATCTCGGCTTGTTGCTCAGTACGCAATGAGCTCCGAGTCAGATGAGGACACCGAGGAGCAGGGGCTGATCGATGCCATGCAGAGCAACAGCACCGCGTTGCTCAGCTCCTTCACCGATCATCTGCACACGGTGCAACGCCGTTTCTGGTCGCGAGAGACGAGCACCGAGTGGTGGGATCGCATTGTTATGCAGCTGTGGGATGACGAGCAGTGGGTACAGAACTTTCGAATGCGGAAAGCAACCTTTCTGGAACTGTGCTCAGAGTTGGCCCCTGCCCTGCGACGGAAAGACACCAACATGAGGTCAGCCCTAACTGTGGAGAAGCGTGTTGCGATTGCTGTATGGAAGATGGCGACTCCCGACTGCTATCGGTCCGTTGCAAACCAGTTTGGAGTCGGGAGGACCACCGTCGGATTAGCCCTCTCACAAGTGTGCCAAGCCATCAATCGCATCCTGCTACGGAGGACAGTGACATTGGGCAATGTTCGAGAGATTGTGGACGGCTTTGCTGCCATGGGATTCCCTAACTGCGGGGGAGCCATAGATGGCACACACATCCCTATTTTGGCTCCAGACCATCTCGCGACGGAGTACATAAACAGGAAGGGCTACTTCTCCATGGTGCTGCAAGCACTCGTGGATCACAAGGGTCGTTTCACGGACATCAATGCTGGGTGGTCGGGAAAGGTGCATGATGCCCGCATTTTCAGGAACACTGGTCTGTACCGGAAGCTGCAAGGGGGCACCTTTTTCCCTGATCAAAAAATAACAGTGGGGGAGGTGGAGATGCCCATAGTCATCCTCGGAGACCCAGCATACCCACTGATGCCATGGCTCATGAAACCCTACACTGGGAACCTTGATCGCAGCAAGGAGCGGTTCAATTACCGATTGAGCCGCTGCAGAATGACTGTGGAGTGTGCCTTCGGCCGTTTAAAAGGGCGCTGGCGCTGTTTGTATGGGAGGCTGGACTTGGCGGAGGACAACATCCCTGCCGTGATTGCGTCATGTTGTGTCCTCCATAACATTTGTGAAAGTAGGGGAGAAAAGTTTTCCCCTACGTGGGCTACGGAGGCACAGCGCCTCGAGGAAGCATTCGAGCAGCCAGCCACTAGGAGTATTAGGGTGGCACAAGGAGAAGCTGCTCGCATAAGGGAGGCACTCAGGGAGCATTTCAATGATGCCCTTCCCTAGTTAAGTTACATGACGCATGAGGTGCACCTTAGGATCATTTCAGTAATGTGTATAAATAAATGCATTCTTCAAAGTATTTGTTACTGTTTTTATTGAAACCTGAAAGATGGGGGTGGGGTTACAGGTTGGTGTAGCTCCGGGTCTCGTAAAAGTAGCTTGGGGCGGGGGGGCTGGATGTTGTCCTGTACCGGGGTGGAGGGTGGCCTTCAAAGAAATGCTTTGAGGGACTGCGGTGTGTGGGAGGCATACACGGCTGAACTGTCTGGAGTGGAGCCCGGACATTTATCGCCTGGGACTGCAAAGCTATCATGTTCTTTAGCAGTTCTGTTTGCTCCTTCATGACGCTTATCAGTTCGTCCCTGTGTTTCTGCCTCCTCTGCTGGGATTCCTCTCTCCAGGCTCTATTCTCCCTTGCGGATTTTTGTGTTGCTTTCAGCAGGTCATTAAACATATCCTCCCTGTTTCTTCGAGAACGCCGCCTAATGTTTCTCATTCGGTCAGCTGGGGTAGACACCGGCCTTGTGAAGCTCAATTCTAATACAAAAATAACAATATAGACATTGTTAACACATAGCATAGATAGCCAATGTAACCTTCCAGTAGCACATTCCACTGGAAGGTACAGGGCGGTCAACACACTACGCTGCGCTGAAGCAGACAAGGTACATTCTAGTAGACGGCTTACCGGGGGCTAAGAATCGGAAGAGGGCACACAGATGGAACCCAATATCCCTCTCCTCAGAGTGCCCCTTCCATCTAGAATACATCTCCTACATGCCGCCGGTAGCAGGCCGGGACCGTTTGCTGCTGCACTGTGTGCTGCCATGGTTCCCAGGGCTGTGCTTTGCAGCTGGAGAGGCAGAGTGTCCGTCTTTGGGAGCGCAGACACAAACGCTCTCCCATCTAACCTGAGTATTAGGCTCTGGAGGTACATCGAGGAAACCTTTTCTGACCTAAATGCAGATGATTATTTTACAATCACTGCTTGTATTGATGCCCTGCTAATGAATGCAGAGTAAATAGCGTGCAGAGCGGGGACCCGCAAGCACCCCCACCCCAGACAATGATATTTTAGCAGGAGCAGAGCTGAATGAAGGAGAAACTTACCTGAACCCCCCTCTGCCGCCTCAGAGAACAAGCTGCAGTTCAAGCCTTGGGTGGACGTCTCAGCGGGGCTGCTGAAGAGCTCCTGGCTACACGCGGTTGCGCTTTCCTCCGTGTCATCCTCCATCTCCTCCTCCTCCTCCTCCTCAACAACGTCCTCATCCTGCTCGGCTCTGGCAATCACCGGACGAGGAGGGGCTGAAGTGTCCACGGGACTTTTGGCAGTGGTTGTGGGGTCCCCGCTGAGGATGGCTTCTATTTCCTTATAGTACCTGCATGTTGCAGGCGCTGATCCAGAACGGCGGTTTCCCTCCTTCGCTCGGTGATAGGTAATTCTGAGCTCCTTCACCTTTGATCTACACTGCACTGTGTCTCTATCATGCCCTCTCTCTGACATGGCCCGAGAAATTATGCCAAATGTGTCATAATTCCTCCTGCTGCCGCGTAGCTGCGCCTGCACGGCGGACTCTCCCCAGATGCTGATCAGGTCCAGCACCTCTGCTGTGCTCCAAAGGGGTGCGCGTCTTCCACGGCGGGCCGCCATTGCTACTGATGATCGGAGCACAAACACACTCCACGAGGAAGAGAGCAGGAAGTGAAACAGACTTGAAATTTGAAAATCCCGGGACTAAGTTCGGGGCAGGGCGGGGACAGTTTCGTCACGGCCACAGAGCGGGTGGGGGGGGAGACCAGAGAGGACGACTTGGGAATGCTGGGACAGTTCCGGACTCCAGTCAATGCGCGGTAAGCGTACACACGAGCTCAAACGCGCAATATATGATCCGCAACAGCTGTTACCACTCTCGTCGGAGTGGTTGTTGGATTGCGCGACAACAAGGCACTTAACGCGCAAGAGCCCTGTTGCACGTGTGTACGCCGTTGTTGCTATCGCGCGGTAATGAGCTTTAATGCGCGATAATCTGATCGTGTGTACAAGGCCTCAGTCGACTAAAAGTTAAGGAGTCAACTTAAGGGTTAAGTCGACCTAATGGGCGGTTGTTATTAAGTCAACTTAAGCTTTCTTAAGTTGACTTAATGAAAGTCAGGTGCAGGATCCTTAAGTCGACCTAAATTGCTAGTGTAGACATACCCAATGAGCTCTATCACTACCACCCCACAAGCACATTCTTCAAGGTATTATTCCCCTTCCTCCACTAGGCTATGCAAATCTATAATGTTGGAAAACAATGCACCCCTGACTTCTAATGTCCAGATGCAGTCAACTCCAGCCATGGTAGGTGCACTTTCTGGATGAATATACCAATTCAGCAACCCCCTCACTGTCAGAGGTCCATTCCGGTGGAAATGGCTCACCTCTGGCTTCACAAAGATTGTGAAGAGCACAGCAAGCCACAGTAATATGGGCAGCATTGATGAAAGTGGTATCCAAATAGGCCTGTAGATATTGCCAGCTGGATTTCAAACTCTCAAAAGCACATTCAACAACCATTCTATACCTCCTGTGAGTGTAATTATGCCCTCTGTTGCCAGGGACACTTAGGTATGGTTTCATAAGGCAAGGCACAGGGTCCCCAGAATAATGGTAGGGACTGTACATAAGAACATAAGAACATAAGAAAGGCCGTACTGGGTCAGACCAGAGGTCCATCTAGCCCAGTATCTGTCTACCGACAGTGGCCAGTGCCCAGGTGCCCCAGAGGGAGTGAACCTAACAGGCAATGATCAAGTGATCACTCTCCTGCCATCCGTCTCCATCCTCTGATAAACAGAGGCTAGGGACACCATTCTTAACCCCTTTCTGGCTAATAGCCATTTATGGACTTAGCCCCCATGAACTTATCCAGTTCCCTTTTAAATATTGTTATAGTCCCAGCCTTCACAACCTCCTCAGGTAAGGAGTTCCACAAGTTGACTGTGCGTTGTGTGAAGAAGAACTTCCTTTTATTTGTTTTGAACCTGCTACCCATCAGTTTCATTTGGTGACCCCTGGTTCTTGTATTATGGGAGTATTTAAACAACTTTTCCTTGTCCACTTTTTCCACATCAGTCATAATTTTATATACTTCTATCATGTCCCCCCTCAGTCTCCTCTTTTCCAAGCTGAAGAGGCCCAGCCTTTTCAATCGTTCCTCATACGAGGCACTCTCCAAACCCCTAATCATTTTTGTTGCCCTTTTCTGAACCTTTTCTAGTGCTAGAATATCTTTTTTGAGATGAGGAGACCACACTGTAACTCCAATTATAGCAATACTTTTTGATGGCAATAGTGCCCCAGTCTGTCCATGAATGTAGACCCCCAGTCAGTGAAGAAATCTGGCACCATGAACTTTCCCAATGCAACGAATATTGACAGCCATAAATCAGCCTCTGTAATCCTGAGAGCCTTCATAACAATGAAGTTAGTACCCTTTAAGGTTTAAGTACTCATGTGCCCTTGAGGAGGCAAACTATGGTCACATGAATCCTATCAATGACCTCAACACAGTTTTGAAACCTCATTCTCTCAAAGCCAGCAGATTCTTCAGGAATGTCTTTTGTGCCTGCCATCTTGGGATAAACAACTTGCTTGATTGCCTCAACTCTCTGCCACTACTTTATTGACCATAAACTTTCAAACTTCAAACTAGTTGACAGTGGACTTGCAGCAATTGAGGTAGCCAGCTTCCAATCTGTCCTAGCAACCTGCTTTTAGACTGGCAATGGTGCCCTCCTGCATGTATCTTCATGGCTGGAAGGTTGGTAGTTGGCTGCTCACAAAGCTGGTTGGCTGCTCGCAAAGCTCCAGAAATGTAACATTTTTCATGAATAAGGTCTGGACCGCCTGCTGGTCATTCTAGGTCTGCATGATGATGTGATCCCACCAGTCTGAGCTTGTGATACTGCATTGGAAATGCTAGTCTAGTTAGAGGGGCATCAGAAGCTATACTGACTGCCATGCCTAGATACTACTCCTCCTGACCCTGCTCCATTGTAAACTCTGTCAGGTGCCATTGGTTGTTCACAAAATGCCACTGAAATGTACAGCAGTGGGTCATGAGAGTTCTGCCCATGTGCTGACACAGGAGTGAAAGTGCAAAGAAGAGTTCTTCAAAAGGTGCATCTTCCAGGTTGCTCACTCCAGTAGCTGAGAATAAACACACCAAAATGTCTGCTCAGTAGGATGTGTTGGATGGCCGGTCAAATATCCTGTATTGTGCATGGTGGCCAGTCAAGTTTTTACACAGTGCCTCAGGGTCAAAGGGCTAGAGTGGCCACATTTTAGGAGGGCACTAAGGAGTCTGGAGGTGCGTCTACACTTGTAAAGTAAGTCAACTTAAGCCTGAATGAATGGGGATCACTAATTCGAACTAAGCAAGTGCTTGCTTAGTTCGAGCTACCATTCCAGTGTGGCCATGCTAGTTTGAATTAAGCTAATTCGAACTAACTAAAATTAGTTCGAATTAATTAGTTCGAACTAACTAATTCAAACTAATTTTAGCAAGTGTAGACATAGGCATAGACGCTGTCCTCTAGGAATAGGTTTTGCCCATGAAAAACTTTCCCTACTCCCTAGGGGGAATAGAGCACATGACAGGCTTGGGCATGTACACGTAGCTAGTTTCATCCAGAACACAGGTTCACATTAATGCTGCTTTTATAGCATGTGGGGGCGAGAAACCATGTCTGTCTAAAGCCAACCAGGTCCCTTAAATAAGAACAATTCCAAAAGTCACATGTAATATTTTAGCCATGCAGCTGAATATTTGCCTTTAGGTTTGTACGTTTCAGAGATCCTTATAAGACTCCCTTATAAGACATCTCATCCTTGTTTTATTGATATCAATATTATTGATACATGGCAACTAGAAGACAATGAGAACAAGAAGACAAGAACAGGCCATCCTAACAGTGTTATTGCTAACCCTCACCTAGCCTGACTAATGCATTCATTTCACAAGGATTTAAGTCTCGCACACTGTTTTTGTTATATGATACTGCATCTGTGACAGCTTCCGTGGAAAATGGGGAGAAAATTCGATCTGAGGCAAGGTTGCTTGAATGAAGTCTCATTAAAAAATTGAAGGTTAGATATAATTTGATGGTAAGGGATATTTCAGTACTTTTAAAAAATATAATATTTTCAGATTTGTGTTTATGACTGAATAGTTTTTCTAAACTCTCATCATGTCTTGAATGTTTTTACAGAGCTGAATCTCAAGTTACAATGTCAAGAGGTATATGTAGTAATTAATTTACTTTTTCACCAATGTGATGGCTGATTAAGATGGAAATTTTTGCTGTTGTATTGGTGGGGATTAAAGAATCTCATCATTAGGTACAATTATTTTAGATGTAGGATTGGAACAGTCATATAAATCAGTGGGCGAAAGTAAGCCCCAGTGCAAACAAATGCAGGTTCAGCTGGCTTCAGTGGGAGTTACACTTGTGCCATGGTGAAAGTTGATTTCAATGGACTTGATACATTACTATTGGTGCAATGAGCCTCGCTAGTCATCAGGGACTGCTGCAATAGAATAAGGGATCACCCTCATTTGAGAGCGAGCACTGTATGTGTATGCCCTGATGTGGGATTCTATCAAGGGAGGCCAGTTTTACAATAGGGCCTTGTCTTGCTAGAACAAAAGGTGTGTGTTTAACACATATTAGTTAACACATAGAAAAAGGAAGCTGTAGCTTTTATCATATGTTAGCTGGCCAAGGTGAAACCTAAACTCCCCATTTAGGGTTTACCTTGAGATGTTAAAATTATTATTGCCTTGTCTACAATTTGATGTTAGCATCAGTTAGTTACTGTAGTGGAGTAGTTGCCCCATTCTGGTATATAAGGGATTAAAAGAAGAGAGAGTGGCCAATGAGCGTTGGTGGCTGCTGGGCCAATCAGGGATGAGGACCCTAGATATAAGCAGGCTGCAGCCTCAGCTCTGGGGCAGTCTTCTTCTGGCCTGTGGGGAGGAAGGGTGTGCTGTGGGCATGGCTACAGGAGGTAGGACCAGGGACCATGCACTTTGGGCTGCTGGGATTCAGGAGGAACGTGGGCTCTGATACAAGGGTGGAAGGTACCTGGAAGGCAAGGATATGGCCCTATGGACTGATACTGTGGTCTGAACTGTAGGAGGAGTCAAGATGGTGCTCAATAGGGGTGCAAAGGGTCCCTGGGCTATGGCATAGAGAAGTGGGCCTGCCTGGGCCCCTTCTGCCTCCCCCAGGCTACTGGTGGGTGGTGAATGGACTAGTACTGGCCACTGAGGTCAAGTGGCTCTGCCTAGGACTGGACTGTACCCTGGAAGAGGGGTACTGAGAGGACTTGGCTGGAAGGTACTAGAGTCCATGGAGAGACAGAGCACAGGACAGTGGACCAGGGTACTGCTTGAGGAAATTTTCCATGCTGCTAGAGGAAATTCCCCAGTACCATTGCCATGAGGTGCCTGTCTGGTGGGTCATGTATGGGAACCCAGCTACAGTTACTATATATTAAAATACACCTTTAATCCTAATGTAGACAAGGTCTAGGTCTCAAGCACATTTCCCTGACAAGTCTCCCTCCCCAAAGTAGCATTGCTTAGTTTGGAATGAATGAAGGGCTCTTTAGGAGCAGTGGTTGTATAGTTTTTGCATCCATTAAAATCTGTCCTTAGGCACATCTGCTACCACTGCAGCCCCTAAAGTCAGTGAAATTAAAATGACTATGTTAATGTATCACACACTATAAGAAGGTGGAAGAGGATGGTTGTAGAAGGAAAAATGAGTAATAGGGAGGTGTAAGAAGATGTAGGATCAAGACTGAAAATTGTCCAACTGTTCTTCTTGCCCCTTTCTGTTGATTGCTTTTCTTACTGCACCCCTATCCATCTGTCCTCTGAGCATGTAAATTACACAGGCTTATACTCAGTGCCAGAGGCTCTGCCCTTACTTAATCAATTGAAAACCAGAGTAATGCCAATGAAGTTAATCCAAGTACAATAAGGGCATTTCTACACTATGGAGACTATATCACCACAGCTATGCCAGTATAACCCAGTAGTGTAGTTGCAGCTTATGCTGATGGGGAGGGGGAAAATAGCAGGTTCATCTGTATAGGAACACCACTTCCCAAAGTGATGGTAGCTATGCTGAAAGAAACACACTTTTGTTGCCATAGCAGCACCTACACCAGGGTTTAAGTCAGCATGGCTATTTCTGTCATGGCTGTAGATTTTCCACACCCCTGAATAACATAGATAGTTCCGCCTAACCTTTAAGTGAAGAGCAGATCTGTGTGAGGGAAGAATTTGGCCAAATGAATCAAATTCAGGCCTGGTGTAAAAAAGGGTTCTTTTCCCATAAAAATTAACAGGAGTTGCCCTCACGTATCCCAGAGCTGACTTTGCCTTTCAATACAACAGGCAAACTAACCAAAAAAAAAAGTTGCTGTGAAATCTTATCACTGGGGCTGGTATGCAACACAACTAAAAGCCAGAACTACTCCCCATTAAAATTGGATTTGCTACAATGAAGCCAGAGAACACACTAATGCTATTTTAATAAGCCCTGGAGAAGTGTTCTGTTTTAAAATCAAACCCACTTACTATGTTTTCTATCTACCACATTAGTCGCCGAGTTTTAACTATTAAGATTTCACTGGAAACAAAAGATGGTTATTGACTATCAGCCAGGCCATAATACAGTCACTACAAAGCAAGGAAAAGCATGATTGTGTCACGTACTTCAGACCTGAGTCACAGCATAGTCACCAGGAGTTCGGAAACATTGTACAATGCAGCACTGAACTCTTGTGCATGGATGACCTGCTTTAATTAAAGGAGAGAATGTCCCTATTAGCATGTGAGCAAAAGAAGTAAAAATGATCTCATTCATGAGCCTTTCTTCAATTTATGGGAGGGGAGTTGGCCCCCACAGAAGAGCACATCTTTCTCTTGGCCACACAGGGTAGTCTGCCTCATTTTCCTCAGTCTTAACCTTTGCCTCTTTCTTGGATTGACATGTGAAACAATGCCAAAGCTTTGCATTCTTCCTTTATATCTGTTACAATACAGAGGAGGTGTGGGGCTAAAAAGGTTTGCACATCCAGAGAGTACCCTGAGTGCACAAGACCATGCTGAATCATTATATGTGATTTTAAAACTGGTTAAAAGCATATATTGCATTTTCAAATTTAGGACCCAGCTGCAGCAGCAGTAGCTTAAATCTAAGTTATCTTGTTTAAATTGAGGATTAAAAAATACCTTCTAAATAATAAATTCCCCAAAGCAAAACTTCAACTAATGCTACTAATTGCCTTTGAATTAGTTCTTCTATTTAGTACAAGCAGCATATTAATTATTGAACAATATGTAAGTCATTGTGAAGTAAGTAATAAATTAATTTACCATATTTTTTAGATGGGAAATATATTTTTTTCTTGGTGTTTCATTGCTTTTAAAAAATAACTATTTTTTAAAAAAACACCTCTTTTAGCCCTTTATTTTGCATAGTCACAAATATTTACAAAGAGAGTTATACAAATGAACTGAAATATGCAAAGAAATTACTTTTTACAATATTTTAAATTTACCAATTAAGAAAATAAATCTCTTTTTATCGTGGTGTGTTGTAGCTGTTTTACTTGATGCTTAGCCAATTGTCTTTTAAAGGAGTCCCTGTTTTGAATTAATTATTTATGATGCTGATAAACTAAGTATTCGTAAAAAACTATATTGATCCTGCCAGCATGGCACATGAATCAGATTCAGATGCAAAGCCCACATTCCTCAAAAAAAAAAAAAAGTTCCCTGACTTTTGTCTTGCCAATCTGTGAAGTGCAAAAGATGGAATTATCATGCCTACCAGTAAGACGATACACTCACTAAACTAGAAAGACATTAAAGAAACAGCCTTGCTCCTTAACAATTGTATTCTTCTACACAATCTGGTTTTTCCTTCTACAAATGTTCATTATAAAGTTTGGTTGTTTTATGAGACATTTAGTTTGCTTCATGGAAGATGTACCCAGTTTCAAATCTACTGAGTTTATCAAATGAATATTTTGTTCTGTCTTTAAATGCACTGGAAATGTATTGTTGTAAAGGAGCCCATCAAGACACAGAGCTTAAAGTATAAGGTCAAAGCACTTCTTTAGCCTGATCTTCAGAAATAAAAGCATGTAATGTACAACACACACCCTGACCAAAACAAACACATGCATGCAGATTTTCCCGTTGGGAAATAGATTAGAGAAAGAACCATACATGACAGATGTTAATCACATTGCTTGATGCATTTGGAAGATACGTAGGCCATGTCTTCACTCACAGTGTGTAAACCCGCTCAATTGATCCCGGAAATGCTCTCATGTCAACACAATAACTCCACCACTCCAAGTGGAGTAACACTGCATTGACAGGAGAGTATTGCCGGTCAACACAGTGGAGTGAAGACAGTGAGGTAACTATGTCAATGGGATATACACAATCTACATGCTACAGAATGCATATCTCCCACTGACTTAGCCCCACAGTATAGAGTAGGCCTTAGATACCATGATGGTACACACCATATAAGAAGTCAATTTGAATGGAAGCTAAGAGAAAAGAATGCTGAGGAGACGACAGAATGACACCATGAGAATCTCGGTGGCCTTTGACCAGGTAAGTGCCTTAAAAAAAATTAAAATACCAATCTTGGGAGTCTCATCTTCTGTTTCTGCTTTCAGACAGCTTTATTAGGATTACTTCAGCCTTAAGTGTGTAGTAGACAGTGAACAAATCTGCAGTGAGCTACCTAGGTATTAAAGAAGTTACTTGCATGAGCTCTCCACCTCCATCTTATTTATTTTCTGGGCATCTTTATAGGTTCCAAACATGAATTGTGCAGGGAGTTCTTCTGTGCTCCTTTTAACCCAGCTATCATTGGTCGGTTCAGCATGGAGTCAGCATACACAGCATTAAAGAGGTTAAGATGATTTGTTTCAAACCAACTTTCTGTTTGTCTTTAGTTATATAAAGAATACAGGTCTGTCACTGAACTTGTCTCTTTTTCTATCTTGTAAAATGAAGAAGTTATTTAATTTTAATGAATGGCCAGGTAGCATGGTCCCAATACAACTCACAATGAAGTCAACTTTGTCTTTTAATGCCCTCAAGCAACTTTTTGTTTTTCTGGATAGTCCTCAGATTAGCTTCAAATTTCTGTGTCATCTCATAGAATCATAGAAACTGGAAGAAACCATGAGAGATCATCGAGTCCAGTCCCCTGCATTCATGGCAGGACCAAGTACTCTCTTAAGTCAGTGGCTCTCAATCACTGTGTTGGGACACATTACTGTGTCGCCACACAGTGGTAAGTGTGTCACAGAGAGACAGGGAGATGGCTTGAGTTGGCCTGGGGGCATGAGCTGGTATGGCCTGTAGGATCACAATACATGTCACAACTTGCAAAAGGTTGAGAACCACTGCTCATAAGCCATCCCTGACAGGTGTTTTTCTAACCTGCTTTTAAAAGTTCTAATGATGGAGATTCTACAACCTGCCTAGGCAACTGATTCCAGTGGTTAATCACCCTGACAGTTAGGAATTTTTTCCTAATGTCCAAACTAAACCTCCCTTGCCGTAATTTAAGCACATAGCTTCTTGTCCTATCATCGGTGGCTAAGAACAATTTTTCTCCTTCCTCCTCCTAACAACCTTTTAGGTACTGAAAGCTGTTATCATGTCCCCTCTCAGTCTCCTCTTTTCCAGACTAAGCAAACCCAGCTCTTTCAATCTTCCTTTATAAGTCAAGTGTTCTAGACTTTTAATCATTCATGTTGCTCTTCTCTGGACTTTCTCCAGTTTCTCCACATCTTTCCTGAAATGTGGTGCCCATAACTTCACACAATATTCCAGTTGAGGCCTAATCAGCATGGAGTAGAGCGGAAGAATTACTTCTTGTGTTTTACTTACAATACTCCTGTTAATACATCCCAGAATAGTGTTTGTTTTTTCTGCAACAGTATTACACTGTTGACTCATATTTAGCTTGTGGTCCACGACAACACCCAGATCCCTTTCTCCAGTACTCCTTCTTAGGCAGTCATTGCCCATTTTGTATGTGTGCAATGGATTGTTCTTTCTTAAGTGGAAAGATCTTACTCCTTCTTATTCATCCATCCTCCTGATCCTACCTTCATAACTGTTCGGGTCTGATGCCTTCTGCTTCTTCCCTTGTTCATTTTTTGTTTGCAGAATCATACCATCTTTTCCCCTGAACTCCTCAGTTTAACTCTAACTTCTTTAAACCTATGTTTAACAAAAGTTCCTTTATTTTAAATACTGGAAATGGCCACATCTATTCTCTCATAAGCTCCTGACCTTTAAATCTCCAGGACAGTATTTTCTTTGTAAAGAGATCCTTTATTTTTACAAATACAATCTTTACTAATCTCTGGATTCTGGACTCTCTAACCCTTCTCAAAATTGTAATTCCCCCAAACTGTGATTAAGAAGGTGTTGCGATATTTGTAGTTTATAAAATTGTTAACTAAACCCCTCATGGTCCAGTTTTTATAATCCACAAGCTTTCCTCAGATTCATTACAAGCTATTAAAAAGCATTTTGAGAGAGATGCTATATAAATATATATGCCTGAATCAGAGCTTCCTAACACTAAGGAAGAGAGAAGACTCAGTGAAATACACCAGACTTTATCAATACAGATTAATTTTCCTTTGGAAGACATTATGGTGACTGGAGGGGGGGGGGGGTTGTCTATAGAGGACCCAAAAATAGGTAGGAAAATTGCAAATAGAGTATATTTTTAAAAGATATGCTAAATTATATATCTTTATGTAATTAATAGAGTCACAGATTTTGCAGCCAGGAAGGACCTGGGTACATGTGGTAACATTGGAACATATGTGTTGCAGTTCATTCTGTTTAAAAAACGTAAGTGTAAGAACTATTTTTTTCCTCCCATCCTATAGAATTTGTTTTGATGAAACCCAGCCAAACCCTTTAAAAAGAAAAAGTGAAACTCTATGGATCTGTGGCTCCTAAAGAGTGAATTTTCCCTAAAATCTCATTACTTTTGCGATTAGAAATAGTGATACCTGTTTCATCACATTTGTGTTGTTGGATCTTTTACACATACAGACAGACAATAAGTGAGATTACTTGGCTGATTGAACAATAGAAAGGAATTGGTGTAATTAGTGTTGATGATTACTTTTTTTTTTTATTTTATTTTTTTCCTAGGTTTGTTCTTCCCCAAACTAAGCTTTTCCTCCCCATTGGGCTACTCTAAATTTCAAGGCCCAAAGCGCTTTATGAAAGGCAATTGTAAAGTTCATTGTAAAGAAAACCTTCAAAATATAAGTGATCACTAGAAAGTAAATTGCATCACAATATCTTTTGTTTAAAAAAAGAAAAACAGCTTGTTCATTTGGTTCTCAGGCCTGGCCTTTAGGGTCCACAAAGCCAATCTTCTTATCATTTTCATGCTGGCACTGCTCCATCTGTTCACAAAACAGGAAACACAGTGGAAGCTAAAATTAAGGCAGCCAACATAAAGGGCAGAAGAGGCAACTCAGGCTCTGTATAATGTAACTGACCTCACTGCAGGGTGTTGTTACCACTGTTGTGGTACGCCAGTCTCTCGGCGTTGTTTGGGAACATTCTGGGTATAGTCTTAGGGGCAAGCTGTGTCAATACTCCCAGAAGTAGGCTCTTCACTCTCTAGCCCTTGATGGGTCCACAGGAATGGTCACACACTTCAGCCACAGAAAGGTTTTCTTTACAAGGGCTGCTAGAAATATTTGCAATACCTTAGGCAAGGTTACTATTGATAGCAAGCTAAAGTTAAACAACATGAGGGACAGTCCAATCCAGCAATAGGAAGGTGGGGTTCCTCAATGTAGTGCCAAGGAAACTGTCTCCTGGAGGTGATCACGTGTCGGCCTGCAGATCTCTTGGCCTGAGTTCAGATCTCTGTCCCTCTTGTTCTGACCTGTTTGCTCCTTTCTGCCATGACTACCACTGGCCTCATTGCTAGTAATGAGTTGTTTCCTAGTCTGCCTTTCAGTCAACAGGGTTGTCCTTGCCAACTGTCAGATGAAACAGAAATGGACATCTTGGTTGATCCTGAGTCCATCACACTGGACAGCTGGCAATATCTATTGAATTCAGTACAACTGTGTGAAACTGTGTGTTACTGTAGTTGTCTTAATTATGTCCTTCATTGTAAACTGTAACTGTTGTGTTGGACTGCACCATTATTTTTGTGTTTGGAGGACTGGTGCCTAGCTGTCAGATCCTAAAAGTCAGCAATGTCAAAGACCAGGATTGGCCCAACTATATAGTTGAACTAAGTGGTCACCTATGGCACCAGGCTTTTAGGGGTGCCAAATTAGACGGAAGTGAATTTTTTCCCTCTATTTAAAAAAAAAATCAATATATTATCTCTTATAACACATGGTTGGGGGGGGGGGAGAGCGGGGGAGCAAAATCATGGTTTACCTAGGGTGCCAAAAACCCTTGGGCTGGCCCTGTCAAAGATCCACCAGCTTTGAACAAGTCTTCTTTATGAGAACCAGAGCACGAAGAGCCAGGCTAAAGGAATATGGTTCTCTCAATTTGTGTCCAGGAGGCTGGGCTATTAGCTAGCTGACATGGGATCTGAAACCAGATGAGCTATCTCTCACTGGCTAAACATCGCAGGACTCAAAAGGGCTGCAGGAAAAAGAGGCCTACTTGCCTCACACATTGAATGGGCCTAAGGACTCACAGAAAAAGTGAGCATAAATTCAGGGGCACAGTGCATAGGTATTTGTTGGTTTTCTGTAGATCTGTATGTCTTGTCTACATGGAGAATTAGTGTGTGACAAACCAAGATGTGGATCTGCATAGTCCAGCTTGCCACAAGCTAACTCACCACATGGGTGCTAAGGTGCTCTTTGGGATTGCTGCTGCACATAGCAATGGCCACACAGTGATCAGCAAGCACTATAGATTCACGTCCTGGTTTGCTGAGCACTGAGTCACCATGTACATAAGGCCTAAGAGTACAGTTCATGTTTAAGAAGTTTCTTTGCTTTTACTGTCACATGGGCTCCAAAGAGTTAAACTCTAAATGGAAGTGTCCCTGAGGGTAGAGCTCTGGGGTAACATGCGTAAACTACTTGGGAGAATTTGGGTGTTCAGCATTATGACTGCCGGGTTCCACATCCCCAAGAATGTGGGTGTCAAACAGGCTGCCTGCACACTGTGGGTATACTTGAGGGGTGAGAACTAGAGAGGGTGCAGCACTCCAGGGGTGGAGACTTCTCATCCCTTCTCCTTGGGAGTGTCCGTGGGCCAGGTGCCACCTCTGGGGCAGAGGCTGGGCGGGGGAAGGGCAGCAAGTAGCAGCAGGGAGGCCAGAATCAGGACCACTAGGGTCGGATTATTGAGGGTCTGTGGGGCCCTCTTTTAGCCTGGGGCTTAAGCCCCCTAAAATCCCTGTGGTCAACCAGACAGTGTTAGATGAAGCATTAGTCTGACCCAATATGTCCATTCTTTTGATCCTATTCTTGTAAGGCATCTTCTACAAAAACTGTAGGAAAAGATACTCTTTACTGAATGAAAAATGAAAAACTCATATCAATTACTTTAATTATTCTGAGTTCAGTTGCTCTTCCAATTAGAAGACATAAAGAAAGCTCATGTCTTCTCAGAAACCAATTCTTGCACATTTTTCTTCTCTTACAAAGATTATTTACAGGCCATCTAGAATTTTAGGTTTGTCTCCTCTCTTCCCAGTGATTTACGATGCAGCATAATCAGCCAGTTTACATTTAAGATATTTTCATTCCTTTCTCAGTCTCTCACTAGTCTACTTAACACAGAATGATTAAAAGCTGTGTGTTCTGTTAGACCTGTTATAGTGTTTAAACAAGGAAGACTGTGTTTGTTTAAGAGAATGGGGAAATAGTTATCTTGACAGATTAGCCTGAAAAAACAGTACGGCCACAGTCTAGCACAGATGTCCAAATTTGCCACTTGACTGGTTTTCTGAGGTACTCTAAACAAAACTTGCATGTGTGTTTGTGACTTGGTTCTGTTTGACACCTGACTAAGGAATGTGATTAAGAGCTACTGCCTGAGCTTACATGTCTCTTGTGGGCAAATGTTTATAGGATTGAAATTCTTAAGAGTCTGTTTAGTTGTATCATAATTAAACTAATGGACTACAAGAGAAATTTCTTTCAGTATCTTAAAGATCTCACAAAGAAGTAATTTTTTCTCATATTTGAGGGGTTGTATTGTACGGAAATCTAACCAAAGCTCTTCAAAAGCTCCTGAGATTATTTAGCAATGCTTCTCCTTTCATTCAGTGGTGGAACACATGAACATAGAGGGGAGAAGGATCCACATTCTGGTCCCAGTGGTCACTGACTTTTCACTGAGGCAGTTAGGAGCTTAAGTCTCATTGAAAATTCATGAACTTCAGTCCAGCTGCTCAGAGGCATTTAGGAGCCTAGTTCCCATTTAAATCAAAGGAAGTCAGGTGCCTAAAATTATTTCAGGATCTGGACCTAAGCCACTTTTGGAAACAAGAGGTAGCGCTTCTAAGCCAGTTAGGTATTGCAACACTGAATGGAACAATACTTACCTACCTTTAAAAATCTGAGCCTGAAGTTCCTTTGTAAGGCCTTATAGATGTAGATCACCTCTCGATAAAAAGAAATGGTTACATAATTGTGAAATGATGACATTCTAAACCATTTAAAATGCATATTTTGCTTGATAAGTCAATTTGGCACTCTCTTATTATACATTATCAACTTTCTTCATTGTTATCATATTGGATTAGTTCCCTTGACATTACTTTCATGATAGAAAACACTTCTTAAACCAATGGGAACTTCCCTTCTCTAAAGTTTACATATAATTTTATAGAGCTGTGCTCAATATTTTTTGTTAAGAAGAATACTTAATATTTAATGGCACTTCAATAAGATTAGCATAAATGCAAAGTAATGCCCACTGAAAAACATAATCCTAGCTATAAATACAAAATGATAGAATCTAAATTAGTTGTTACCATGCACGAAAGGGATCGTGGAGTCATTGTGGATGGTTCTCTGAAAACTTTCCCTCAATGTGCAGTAGCAGTCAGAAAAGCTAACAGAATCATTAGGAAAGGGATAGACAATAAGACAGAAAATATCACGAAGCCACTATATAAATCCATGGTATTCCCAAACCTTGATTACTGCATGCAGTTCTGGTTGCCCCCATCTAAATAGCTGGAAAAGGTACAGAGAAGAGCAACAAAAATGTTTAAGGGTATGAAAAAGTTTTCATGTGAGGAAAAATTAAAAACACTGGACCTTTTCAGCTTGAAAAAGAGACAACTGGGGGAGGGGGGCATGATGACAGAGGTCTATAAAATCACAAATGCTGTAGAGAAAGTGAATAAGGAAGTATTGTTTATTCTCTCACATACCACAAGAACCAGGGGGTCACCCACTGAAATTAATAGGAAGCAAGTTTAAAATAAACAAAAGGAAGTACTCCTTCACATAACAGTCAGTCTTGGAACTCATTGCCAGGGTGTGTTGTGAAGACTAAAAGTATAATTGGATTAAAAAAAGAATTAGATATGTTCCTATAGGATAGGTCCATCAATGGCTATCCAACAAGGTCAGGGATACAACTTCATGTGCTGCTGACTGGCAGAAGCTAGGGGTGAATGACAAGAGATGGTTCACTCGATGATTGCCTTTCTGTTCATTCCCTCAGAAGCACTTGGCATTGACCACTATTGGAAGACAGGATACTGGGCCATATGTACCATTGTGCTGACTCACTATGGCCATTCTTAAATTCTTATTATAAAAGACAACATTTTAAAAAAATAAGTACTCCAGACTATTTTCAGATTTGTGCATGTGTGTGCAATGTATTAAAATATCTGATCTCTATGCATGCATACATTGTGCACATGCAAATTCTGTGTTCTCACAGACCTAAATTTGCACCACAGTGTATTACTTTAATAAACCTAGGCCAAAAAAAATGAAAAAGAGGAAATTCTGGGCTGGAATACAAGTGCAAAAAGTTGCAATCCATATACCCAAGAATAGAAGTGCATAGTGGTTTTATGCTACCTTCCACCATACTGATCTTCAGGGATACTCTAATCAGAAGATTGCTATCTACTACCAAAAGGAAGTGCTCCAGTAATCAAGACCATTTGTGCACAGGGGCTATGTCTATACTTACAGAGTTAAGTCGACTTTGTTAAGTTGACTTAACAAGATCGACTTTAAGTTGACTTAAAATCGACCTTGTTAAGTCAAGGTAACAAGTTGACTACACTTTAAGTTGACTTTGTTAAGTCGACTTAACAGCAAAGATAGCCGTTTATTGGCTTTAAATTGACTTAATAAAGTAGATTTAGCGTTAATCCCTGTCTACACTGGCCTTAAGTTTACTTAAGGAGTCGATTTAAGGCTTAAATTGACCTAAAAGGAGGTGTTATTAAGTCAACTTAAGCTTTCCTTAAGTTGACTTAAGGAAGCGCTTAAGTAGACTTAATAAAAGCCCAGTGTGGATGCGGCTTTGTTTAGGTCGACTTAAGCATCCTTAAGTCGACCTAACTTGTCAGTGTAGATGCACCCAGTGTGCTCGTGCTCCATCACTGATTCAGCCTCAACATATCCCCTCTGTCTTAGGACTTGGGTGACTTGCTGCAAGGTGGTCTCATGGGGCCCATTGGGTCCCTTGACTTTTTTGGCTGATGCTGTGCCATTTTCATGACCTAATGCTTGGGGCATGGCTTCAGGCAGTATGCTAGTGGTTTAGGAGAGTGGCTATCAGGTGTGATCTTGGGGCTTCAAATCCCTTCCCATCCTTTGCTGTTGCTGAGAAGGGACTGGAAGCTTGATTCCTTACATCTCTGATAAATGGCCTAAGTGCTGGGCTACGAGCAGTGTTAGGAGCCTGATGTGTGGGCTTCCTTGATCTTTTCTGTTGAGGCTGCTCCATTTGCATTACAGAGCCGTTGGGCCAAAGGGCTTCACCAAGGATCACTGTGTAGTCTAGTGGTTTGGGTACTGTGTTGGTGGGTGAGTGATGGCTGGTTTGAGCCCTCTTCATGTTTGCTGAGATGGGATTTGAACCGTGGTCTCTTACCCCGTAAGTAAATGATCTAAGTCCTGGGCTAGCCCCTATTCCAATGTGTTGGTTCTGGACCACTGTCATTCTATATCTAAATGGGAATTGGGTGTCCTCTCTAGGCCTGTGCTTTGGTTCCTTGCTGTTGCAGGTGTTGGTTCCAGTCCTGCTCCTTGAGTGGAGAGCTGACCCTTGTCTGTTGAGGCTGCTACTCTTCAGCTACATTCTAACTAAAACTAAGCTGTCTTGTAGAGCGCTCTATGCTGTGGGGGTTAGAGTACTTGCCTAGGGTGTGGCTGACCCCAGTTGAAATCTCCTGCCTGGCTTAGGAGAAGATGATAGCCTTTGTTGCAGGACAAGGGGTGTTCCACAGCCCTTCTTGCTTCTTTTTTTTTTTAAAAAGAATTAATGCTACCTAAGGGCAGTTTTAAGTTCCTTTGAAGTGCTGGACTGGAACAAAGTGAACGCAATAGTGGTTGAGGATCTGCCCCTTTATCCTTTATTCACATTGGCTACGTCTACACTGGTAAAGTTAAGTTAAGTCGATTTAACAAGGTTGACTTTAAGTCAACTTAAGGTCGACCTAAAATCGACCTTGTTAAGTCACCTAACAGAGTGGCAATACTTTAAGTCGACTTAAGTCGACCTTGTTAAGTCGACTTAATAAGGTCAATTTAGCACTAATCCCTGTCCACACTGGCTTTAAGTAGATTTAAGAAGTCAACTTAAGGCTTAAATTGACCTCAGAGGAGGTGTTATTAAGTCATCTTAAGGAAAGGCTTAAGTCAACTTAATAAAAGCCCGGTGTGGATGCAGCTTTGTTTAGGTTTGTCCGCAGTGGGTAAAGGATGGGAGAAGGAAGGCTCCTGGAAACTTAAAGTGGTGGCCAAAAATAATAAACTTTATTAGTCCCCTCTTTGGGACGCAAAGGGTTAACAGTGGGGCTGCTTGCTGGACTAAACTCAGAAGTCAGCTTCACAGATAACAAGATAGCCCCAGGTGATTATTCACAGTTTAGCATATCATGAGTTACACAGAAATAAACCTTTAAAATAAACCCTCCTCTTGGACTCTTTTGATAATTCAGAGATAAAGTATAACAAGACAGAGTTCAATACATAAACAATAAACATAACAATAATCCCCAAACCTACACCAATTGTAATACCTAGGGTTAAAACTGAGGTAGAAGAATTATTCACATTCAGTCATGAGGAGTAAACGTGGGGTGGGGGGTAATTTGGGTTCACATACGTACCATGACTATCAGGCAGGTGATTAACAACAGCATAACGTCTCAAGGCGGAGGTTGAAATCGACTCGGGCCGGCACTCTCGGGGGAACTCCTACTGCAGGGTGATCAGGCCTAGCAGTTAACTCGAGGAGACTCTCGGTGCTCCATGCGGCATCGGAGCTTTTATTGCCCAGGCCACGGCTTCCTGCCGAGGGCTGTGATTGGCCAGATTTCGCTGCAGCAGGAATTTTGAGGCGAGGGTCTGCCCGGTTCCTCCTGTCCTTATTTGTGCAAAGGAATTTTCACCAGCTCTCTAGGTTCCGGGTCAGAGCCTTCTACACCCCTGGGGGGGGGCCAGAGCAGCCATGATTGACTTGCCCTCCAGCACATGGGCGAGGGGGATGACCCACCCCTTTGGGAGCTGGCTGAGAGCGAATCAGGGTCCGAATAAAGCATGTTGATAGTCACAAGCCTAGCAGCCAGGAGTTCTCTACATGCAATAAAGCATGTTGATAGTCACAAGCCTAGCAGCCATGAGTTCTTTACCTGACCTGGGGGGCAGTATCTGGTATGTGACCTGGGGACAGTATCTGATAAACAGTTTCTGTACGTGACCTGAGGAGAAACAGTTTCTATGTCTGTATATCACAAGGGAGGTGGCGGCCAGTTTATGGGGTGCTCATAACAGCACCTTAACAAGGTTGACTTAAGCCCCCTTAAGTCGACCTATCTTGCCCGTGTAGACATACCCATTGGCTATGTCTACACTGGCAAATTAGTTCGAAATAAGGAGGCTTAATTCGAACTAACTAAAGTCATGGCTACACTAGGCTTTAGTTAGTTCGAATTAAGGGCTTCCTTAATTCGAACTAATAAGTTCGAATAGGGTATTCGAACTAAGGGGTTAATTCGAACTAACTAGTTTGAATTAACCAATGTGGCCATGTTAATTCAAACTAATTTCTTAGTTCGAATTAACCGGCCATTGAAATGAATGGGGATCGATAATTTGAACTAAGCAAGTGGTTTCCAAAAAAGTTTTGTAGGCAAAGTTTTTGGTCTGGAGTAGAGAGAGAGAGAGAGCTGAAATTCAATGTTATTCATCATAAAATCACATATAAAACATAGAAACAGTGCTATAAAATATTATATATTATACAATACAGTATACACACAGAAAGGAATAAAGACATGCCAAACAATCATTACACATGGGTCATTATTTAACAGGTTATTGTAGATGACTAAGATACAAAAGCTAGAAAACCGTGGTATAATGTTTTCCACTCACTACTCTTAAATGAAGGTTATCTTTATAATATAAGATTCCTATAATATCTTTGCATCAACAATAGTTTTTTCACCACAGCCGATGAATTATAGGAACAATTTATTGTAGCTGGCAATGTATATGCAAACTGCCACCCCCAGCAAAACTAGTTACCAGCATTGTGCTGGCAGCAAAAGATTTTCTCCTGATTAGAGCATTCTGCTAAAGACTGACATTTTCTAACAGAAAGAATAATACATTCCCATGGAGACTTGGGATTTAACCTTGAAAGAATCTAACATGAATGAACAGATAGCTATCTCTACATCTTAACATATTTCTCTAGGTAAATGCAGAAAAGGAAAAACCCCCACCTTTTTAAAATAAAATTTGACTTTTATTTTTCTACCAAGATGTCAATAAAGAGACATCTTAGCTCAAAGCAACATATAGTACCTTTGCTGACAGTACATTTACCCAGAGACTTGCTTTATGATAACAAATATACTATTCAAATAGCCAGCAAAGCTACAATGAATTAATTTGGCACAATCCAAATGGACTTCTGGTATAACATCAATCAATTATACTTTTCATAGTGCTCCTAAGTTAATATCAAAGGCTATGTCTACACTTACTAAAATTAGTTTGAATTAGTTAGTTCGAACTAACTAATTCGAACTAATTTTAGTTAGTTCGAATTAGCTTAATTCAAACTAGCATGGCCACACTAGAATGTTAGTTTGAACTAAGCAAGCACTTGCTTAGTTCGAATTAGCAATCCCCATTCATTTAAATGTTAAGTCGCCTAACAGAGTGGCAATACTTTAAGTCGACTTAAGTCGACCTTGTTAAGTCGACTTAATAAGATCGATTTAGCACTAATCCCCGTCCACACTGGCTTTAAGTAGACTAGTTAGTTCAAATTAACCCTTTAGTTTGAATACCCTATTCAAACTTATTAGTTCAAATTAAGGAAGCCCTTAATTCAAACTAACTAAAGCCTAGTGTAGCCATGTCTTTAGTTAGTTCGAATTAAGCCTCCTCAATTCAAACTAACTTGCCAGTGTGGACATAGCCAAAGAATATAGGACAGTACTATTCATTTTATTTAGCATGCTTCAAACAGAGTATCATAAAACACTTCAGAGAGAGAGCGACTCCCAGGTAAGATTTAAAGAGGGGAAGTGACTCATTAACTCCAAAGAAGGAGAAAGTTTCATACAGATGGGGCAGCATAAAAGACAGAGCAGCCCCCAACAGTGAAGGTGCACATAGAAGAGACAATAAAGAGTCCAACATGGGACATGAAGATTACTGGGGAACAGGAAGGAACTTAGTTTTAGACCTTGTCTACACCCAATGTTGTAAAAGTTTCTTTCTGATGGCACAGTGGCTATGTCTACACTTGAAAAGTTAAGTCAACTTTATAAAGTCGACTTAATAAGGTCGACTTTAAGTTGACTTAAAGTGGACCTTATTAAGTTGACTTAACAGAAGTGGACTTAACTTTTCAAGTGTAGATGTGGCCCCTTTTCGACCTTATTAAGTCAACATAACATTTTAAGTCAACTCAAAAAGGTCCACCTAGGCACTATTCCACATCTCCACTGGCTTAAGTCGACTTAATAAAGTCAATTTAAGCGCTAGTTTGAATTAAAACGAGGAGCAGCTTAAGTCAAATTAAGGAAAGTCCAGTGTAGACCAGAGTAAATTAAGTCGACTTAAACCTCCTTAAGTCAACTTAATTTGTAAGTGTATACACACCCAGTGGAATCTTGGTCAATGACTGGGTGCCCAAGCACTGTGGTAATAATAATAATAATAAATAAATAAATAACTGCAATATGATTTAATCTGAACCGAACAAATAAAATCAAACCCTGTTGTTACAGGGTGGAGACACAACCATACCTAAATTTGTAATGTAGAAAAAGCAATAGATGGGAGTAAAACCACTTCACTAGTCTACAGTAATGGCTCCCAAAATTATAGGAAACCAATGGTAAGCCATTATGTTCAAAACAATACTAGAATAAGTTTACATTTTTGGAAGATTTTTGAAAACCAAAAGATCAGCTTTGAAATGAATTTGAAGCTAATAGAATGCTAAAGAGATGAAGCAGTGTTTGCCCACTAGTATGTTTGATTTAGGTTTATATTTGCAAGAGCAGAAATAAATACGTTTAACCAGAAAGCCTGTGTCTAATTATGTTTTAAGAGATCATTGGATGTTAATCATAATATATACAGTTACCTCATGAAAAATTGCAGCCTGATTATGGAATCATCATTCATAATGATGGGCATTTATTCCTGCCAATTGCCCCCTTAAAGTCAATGGGTCTACTTCCGTGAGTTAGGGCTCACTGACATAAGGGTTTCATAATCAGAATCTTAATAATTGGAGAAAAGGGTTAAAAACTCATTTTGCTTTCTTTCAAGTTTATGCAAAACTTTTGAGTTCCAAAGCTTAACCTAAATACTGGCATTATAAGGTTCGTGTCTTGCTTTGAGGTTATCAGGAAAAGATGTAGAAGGGGAAAAGAAGAAAAGGCCAGTGAAATAATAGGTGAGCAGGAGTTTTGGTAAAAGAAGCAGATATGGGAGAAAGAAAATATTACTGTATATTTAATGTCTTTTTATTAGATTAGTATAATTGTCTGTGTCCTTTAGAGTTCACCTTCATCACATTTCAGTGGTTCAGACAGTTTTACATTGCAGTAAAGAAAATCTAAGACATATGAAAATACTTAATAACTGTACATTTAGGTATGTTATTGAGGTTTTGTTTTGATTGATGATATGAGAGTGCACACTTCATTGCAAAGTAATGCTTTAAACTTGAATCTAATCAGCTTTAAATGACCATGTTTTACACATTTAAACTCAATAGTTTGGAAAAGCATTTCCTAGAAAACAGTACTTCCTTTAAACTAGCCAGGGTGCAAGTCACTGGATAAGTCTGCGTGTCTCAGCTAGTGAGCATTTTCTTATATTGTCTTGAAACTGCTACAAGTTTAGGGCTTGCAGGGCAGCTGTAGCCTTAATGAAGTGGTTAATGATGTGTGAATTATAGGTCCTGACAGCCACTTTAATAAAATCAACAGGGCTGCATCCACAGTCGCCCATGGCAGCTAAGTAATGACAACACTGCCTGTTTAACATAACAGAGTATTTTTAAGTAAAACACCCTTCTTCCATGGTTGTACTGAAAATTTCTAGTGAACACAAAGAGGAATGTGAGCAAGGAAGAACAAGCTGATACACATGATGACACTTCAGTTCCA
This sequence comes from Pelusios castaneus, assembly GCA_007922175.1. NCBI lineage: Eukaryota > Metazoa > Chordata > Testudines > Pelomedusidae > Pelusios > Pelusios castaneus. Next base: position 14,465,958 of record ML685772.1, on the reverse strand, counting down.
CATAGTGTGGGATACAAATACACTAGAGTAGTCACACAAACAAAAAAAGCATCATATAAAACAATGTTATTCATTCCAAAGGGGTAGCCGTGTTAGTCTATTGTAGAAAAACAACAGAGTCCTGTGGCACTTTTAAAGACTAACAGATTTATTTATCACATGAGCTTTTGTGGGAGAAAATCCCACTTCGTCAGATGCTTTGAAGATGGGAAACTTACAGAATGGGAGGAAATTAAATGCAGGGAAGTGTATGACATAGGATCAGGTCAGGGTGTAACAGCAAATCAAAATAGGTGTTAGGATTCAAACACTGGGGAACAGCACATTGTTATTCATTGTTATTGTAACAGCTTTTCTGTGAGATTCTATCTTGAAATGAAGAAATGCATAATGGGCTTTAATAGTCAACCCTTCACTGGCATTTTCTTTGTTTAAAGGCACATGAACTTTATCTTCCCAATGGTTTTCAGAGACCCCGTTGTTTTCCAACAGCACTAATTGAGATTTGGAATGTGATAACACTACACGTACTTTTACAATGGTAAATACTCTGTGTGGCAAGGTATTTTTTCCATGCACTTAGCCAATGAGGAAAGAATTAATGTTGAGGAAACAAAAAGTCTTTTTGCATTCCTATTGGTGATCAGATTTAGAGCCAGCTAATCATTCAAAGAAAGAACTACATGCTCTTCTTGGACAAGTAATCCCTCAAGAAGCTTCTGGATTTATGTTCAAATGAACTGAACCCAAACACCTGAGATTCTGATCTGAAGCAGAAAATCCAAGTCTGCCTTTCTTATTACTATTTTGTGTATGTGTATGTACAGGTACATTTATTTCTTTGAAAAGTTCAGGTAATTATTTGTCTAACCCTCACTTGCCTGAGTTAATAGATACTGTAGCAAATCAACAGAAAAAGAACAGAATGCATTCACTAGCCTACACAAACATTTAATTTTGTTCCCAGAGCTCAGACTGTTACTTGTTAGCTCTGTGTTCTTGGAACCAGGCACAGTATCCAGCCTCTGTGACTCATCCCCCTCCCATCACCTCCCCAGCCTCTGCTTGAACCAGAAACCAAAAACAATGAAAAGGTGGTGGGAGACACACCTAAACCCCTTGGAACAAGGTTGATGGAATTAGGGCAACTCCCCTAGCCTCATCTACATGGACAGCAGAAACTTCATTTGCATCAAGGATGGAACCAGAATTAGCATGCTAAATGGAGAACCAAGCTCCAAGGACTGGTGAAGCAGGGAAGCACTGCATGATGGGGGATCTCTGCTCCTGAGACAAATGAACTCATGTCTACACACATCCAGCTCAGCAGTTATTAGACCAATTCTAGTCAATAGATCAGGGGTTGGCAACTTTTGCCGGCCCCTGTGCCAGCCCCGCCCACCACACCCACAGCAGGTGCCGGGGCGGGGCCAAAATGGGGTGGGGCCAGGCCTCGGGTGCCCTGTCGGCTGGGGCTGGGGCTGGCACCCACTGGCAGGCGGCCTCCGGTTCCTGGGGCTGGCTCCCGTCAGCAGTGGTGGCATGGGGCTGATGGCCCTTGATGGCCCTGCCCTCTGCTAGATGGAAGCAGAGCGGAGTGGGTCGGGTCAGCCCACCCAAAGCCACGCCGCTGCCAGCAGGACAGAGCCGGCCCTGGCCATGGCCAGCAAGGTGGAGGGTCGGCTTGGCCCACTCGGAGCTGCCGCTGCCAGTGGGCGGCCTCCGGTCCCCGGCCCCTGCTGGACTGGAGCGGAGCGGGACGGGTCGGCCCGCCCAGAGCCACACAGCTGCCTGCAGGCCAGAGCCAACCCCGGCCATGACCGGCAAGGGGGCAGGTCGGCTCGGCTTGCCCGGAGCTGCCGCTGCTGGCCCTGGAGACTGCCTGCCAGTAGTGGTGGCTCCGACCAAGCCGACCTGGCCCCTTGCCGGCCATAGCCGGGGCCAACTCCCTCCTGCCTGCAGCAGCGCAGCTCTGGGAGGGTGGGCCGCCCTACCCACCCCGCTCTCCTCCCCTCCAGCAGCCCTGCTCAGCAGGGGGTGGCCATGCTCCCCAGCAGGAAAGCGAGGCGAGTGGGGGCCAGGCTGTGCTGGAGGGTGGGGCCAGTGGGGCAGCCTGAGCGGCACCATGTGCCGCTCAGGCTCGGCCTGCGTGCCAGCTTTGGCACGCATGCCGGGGGTTGCCGACCCCTGCAATAGATCGTTAATTGATATCCAACATACGGAATCTACCTGATTGCACTGTGGGCTCCCTCAGAGGAATGCCACCCATGGCCAGGAATGATCAGCTTCTATTGTCCACCTAAACACAGCAGATCCAGTATACTCCCCATAAGTCATTATTTACCCCAAAACAACCCTAGTGATCTGCCTTGAACCATTGTTTCATCCCTACAAAAATCCCTACCTAAGTTCTGAATCTGTTCTGAGGCCTGCTCTGTTCTAATGCCTGAACCCAAAAGCTGCATCAGTTCTACTGGGACTTCACCTTTTCCTTGCTGATCGTGTGGGGGTTCTGCCTGTCTCCAGCACTCCAGACCCTAAGCTGAACAGCCTGATTCCAGGGTACCTTTAAGTTGCACTGAGTGGTGAGACATCCCCCCTTCCCTTCTTTTCTTTCTTTTTCTTCTTAGTCCAAATATAACTCTCTAAACCTGATCTTTGTAATCCACTTGGGCTAGATTTCCCCAATGCTACAATTGAAACTGGGTAATATTGTAACTCTTTGATCATTTCTCTCTCTTTTTATAGTTATTAATATTGTAACTGTTTGGGCATTTTTCTTTCTTTTTATAATTATTCATAAGTTCTATGTACCTGGCAATAAAGTAACTTTTGTAATCAAGCTGGTTGCCAGACTCTTTCCATCTCCTTTGTATTCTTGGTTTCCCTATATTGCTCTGCAGCAACGCTTCTTTTACCTAGCCAAAGATCCCTGGGATGCCCAAAATCCTGTAAGGTTTGCTCATTAAGGGGGATACCAACGTGCTGAACCTGTGGCATATTAGGGTGGCAGCTGAAAGTGCTATTTTGACCCAGCCTGCTCAGATGTGTGCTCAAGTCTAGTCTGATGTGGTGCCAGGGGCACAGAATGGTGGCAGCAGAGAAGTGCTCTGAAACCCAGACTGCTGAGTTCAGGTACATATAAGGGGTCAGCCGAGAGTGCTGATAGACCCGGTCTGCTCAGACACACTTAGGCCTTGTACACACGATCAGATTATCGCGCATTAAAGCTCATTACCGCGCGATAGCAACAACGGCGTACACACGTGCAACAGGGCTCTTGCGCGTTAAGTGCCTTGTTGTCGCGCAATCCAACAACCACTCCGACGAGAGTGGTAACAGCTGTTGCGGATCATATATTGCGCGTTTGAGCTCGTGTGTACGCTTACCGCGCATTGACTGGAGTCCGGAACTGTCCCAGCATTCCCAAGTCGTCCTCTCTGGTCTCCCCCCCCACCCGCTCTGTGGCCGTGACGAAACTGTCCCCGCCCTGCCCCGAACTTATTCCCGGGATTTTCAAATTTCAAGTCTGTTTCACTTCCTGCTCTCTTCCTCGTGGAGTGTGTTTGTGCTCCGATCATCAGTAGCAATGGCGGCCCGCCGTGGAAGACGCGCACCCCTTTGGAGCACAGCAGAGGTGCTGGACCTGATCAGCATCTGGGGAGAGTCCGCCGTGCAGGCGCAGCTACGCGGCAGCAGGAGGAATTATGACACATTTGGCATAATTTCTCGGGCCATGTCAGAGAGAGGGCATGATAGAGACACAGTGCAGTGCAGATCAAAGGTGAAGGAGCTCAGAATTACCTATCACCGAGCGAAGGAGGGAAACCGCCGTTCTGGATCAGCGCCTGCAACATGCAGGTACTATAAGGAAATAGAAGCCATCCTCAGCGGGGACCCCACAACCACTGCCAAAAGTCCCGTGGACACTTCAGCCCCTCCTCGTCCGGTGATTGCCAGAGCCGAGCAGGATGAGGACGTTGTTGAGGAGGAGGAGGAGGAGGAGATGGAGGATGACACGGAGGAAAGCGCAACCGCGTGTAGCCAGGAGCTCTTCAGCAGCCCCGCTGAGACGTCCACCCAAGGCTTGAACTGCAGCTTGTTCTCTGAGGCGGCAGAGGGGGGTTCAGGTAAGTTTCTCCTTCATTCAGCTCTGCTCCTGCTAAAATATCATTGTCTGGGGTGGGGGTGCTTGCGGGTCCCCGCTCTGCACGCTATTTACTCTGCATTCATTAGCAGGGCATCAATACAAGCAGTGATTGTAAAATAATCATCTGCATTTAGGTCAGAAAAGGTTTCCTCGATGTACCTCCAGAGCCTAATACTCAGGTTAGATGGGAGAGCGTTTGTGTCTGCGCTCCCAAAGACGGACACTCTGCCTCTCCAGCTGCAAAGCACAGCCCTGGGAACCATGGCAGCACACAGTGCAGCAGCATACGGTCCCGGCCTGCTACCGGCGGCATGTAGGAGATGTATTCTAGATGGAAGGGGCACTCTGAGGAGAGGGATATTGGGTTCCATCTGTGTGCCCTCTTCCGATTCTTAGCCCCCGGTAAGCCGTCTATTAGAATGTACCTTGTCTGCTTCAGCGCAGCGTAGTGTGTTGACCGCCCTGTACCTTCCAGTGGAATGTGCTACTGGAAGGTTACATTGGCTATCTATGCTATGTGTTAACAATGTCTATATTGTTATTTTTGTATTAGAATTGAGCTTCACAAGGCCGGTGTCTACCCCAGCTGACCGAATGAGAAACATTAGGCGGCGTTCTCGAAGAAACAGGGAGGATATGTTTAATGACCTGCTGAAAGCAACACAAGAATCCGCAAGGGAGAATAGAGCCTGGAGAGAGGAATCCCAGCAGAGGAGGCAGAAACACAGGGACGAACTGATAAGCGTCATGAAGGAGCAAACAGAACTGCTAAAGAACATGATAGCTTTGCAGTCCCAGGCGATAAATGTCCGGGCTCCACTCCAGACAGTTCAGCCGTGTATGCCTCCCACACACCGCAGTCCCTCAAAGCATTTCTTTGAAGGCCACCCTCCACCCCGGTACAGGACAACATCCAGCCCCCCCGCCCCAAGCTACTTTTACGAGACCCGGAGCTACACCAACCTGTAACCCCACCCCCATCTTTCAGGTTTCAATAAAAACAGTAACAAATACTTTGAAGAATGCATTTATTTATACACATTACTGAAATGATCCTAAGGTGCACCTCATGCGTCATGGAACTTAACTAGGGAAGGGCATCATTGAAATGCTCCCTGAGTGCCTCCCTTATGCGAGCAGCTTCTCCTTGTGCCACCCTAATACTCCTAGTGGCTGGCTGCTCGAATGCTTCCTCGAGGCGCTGTGCCTCCGTAGCCCACGTAGGGGAAAACTTTTCTCCCCTACTTTCACAAATGTTATGGAGGACACAACATGACGCAATCACGGCAGGGATCTGGTCCTCCGCCAAGTCCAGCCTCCCATACAAACAGCGCCAGCGCCCTTTTAAACGGCCGAAGGCACACTCCACAGTCATTCTGCAGCGGCTCAATCGGTAATTGAACCGCTCCTTGCTGCGATCAAGGTTCCCAGTGTAGGGTTTCATGAGCCATGGCATCAGTGGGTATGCTGGGTCTCCGAGGATGACTATGGGCATCTCCACCTCCCCCACTGTTATTTTTTGATCAGGGAAAAAGGTGCCCCCTTGCAGCTTCCGGTACAGACCAGTGTTCCTGAAAATGCGGGCATCATGCACCTTTCCCGACCACCCAGCATTGATGTCCGTGAAACGACCCTTGTGATCCACGAGTGCTTGCAGCACCATGGAGAAGTAGCCCTTCCTGTTTATGTACTCCGTCGCGAGATGGTCTGGAGCCAAAATAGGGATGTGTGTGCCATCTATGGCTCCCCCGCAGTTAGGGAATCCCATGGCAGCAAAGCCGTCCACAATCTCTCGAACATTGCCCAATGTCACTGTCCTCCGCAGCAGGATGCGATTGATGGCTTGGCACACTTGTGAGAGGGCTAATCCGACGGTGGTCCTCCCGACTCCAAACTGGTTTGCAACGGACCGATAGCAGTCGGGAGTCGCCATCTTCCATACAGCAATCGCAACACGCTTCTCCACAGTTAGGGCTGACCTCATGTTGGTGTCTTTCCGTCGCAGGGCAGGGGCCAACTCTGAGCACAGTTCCAGAAAGGTTGCTTTCCGCATTCGAAAGTTCTGTACCCACTGCTCGTCATCCCACAGCTGCATAACAATGCGATCCCACCACTCGGTGCTCGTCTCTCGCGACCAGAAACGGCGTTGCACCGTGTGCAGATGATCGGTGAAGGAGCTGAGCAACGCGGTGCTGTTGCTCTGCATGGCATCGATCAGCCCCTGCTCCTCGGTGTCCTCATCTGACTCGGAGCTCATTGCGTACTGAGCAACAAGCCGAGATGTATTCAGAATGTTGAAGGCGACAATGGAGATCATAGCAGGATCCATGCTGTCGCTGTAGCGATTGATTGCAAGTGGTGCGTTGCGTCACTGCAATGTTGAAAATAGGCGCGAGTTGCTATTGGCAACGAGGAAGACGCTAGGGGAACACAAAGCACCATGGGAAACTGAGAGTTTACCCATGGCGCTTTGCGTTCCTTTCCTTCATCCCATGATTCATAGCGCCGATTCAGGGAAAATGGAACGATGGGATAGGTGCCCAGAAGTCATTGCGCTCAACCGCGATAATGCGTGTAATTTTGTTGCGTTGCAGGGAGCAACGTGTGTACGCGTTGTCCCGCAATAAAGGTCACGTGAGTTTTGTAGCGCGATTGCCTTGTTGCGCTTTAATCTGATCGTGTGTACATAGCCTTAGAAACCCAGTCCTGGGAAATTTAGGTCCTGCAAGGGTAGCTCCATTGGGAGGGGACTTGCAGAAGGGAGAAGTAAGCTCCATATAGAAATACAAGTGACACAAGCAGCACATTATAATAGGGTTGCCCATCCCCATCCCCAAGGAAAGTAACCCTAATAAATGAGCATACCCCAAGTTTATGGGCAAATTTGGTAACAAGACAGTAGCATGGCTATGAAATACCTAGAAGCTGGAAAAGCATTGAAATGCAAATGAACATTCCACTTCACTTCAGAACTTCTATATAAAGCTCTCTCATCAGCATTGGTACACCAAGGCTTTACCTAGCCCTTTTATGTAGTTGTGAGTATATGGACTGGTAAAACAAACCTGGTCTGGTGAATGTGAAGTGGTATGAATAGAATTTTCAGTTAAGGCAAGGAGGCTAATAGTGACAAAGCCTTCAGTAATGATCACTTACAAAGTAAATGAAACAGAACTGATTGTTTAGGCAAGCACAACCAAACCACTCAGTTTGTTTCCAGAAGTTCAAAGTCAACTTTCATATGTTACTCTTTCAGCAGTGTCTGTATTAGAAAAATTGGGTGTTAGTATTCTCTTGTCCCCAGGCAAAGACTTTGACACACATCTTACCTTGCACCTTCTGATTCCTTTTTCAGATCCTGCCTGCCCCTCAAACCATTCCCATCATAAATCTCCTGCCGAGTCACACCACCATCACCCCTTTCCTACACTGGGATCCTGGTTTCCAGCATTTCACATCCCTCACCTCTTCCACTAATTTCAATTTCCACCCCCCTCCTTCAGCATTTTCCAAACTGCAATTCCATCCTTTCAAATCTCAGTGCTCCCACAGACTGTAGATAACGGCCCACTCCAATTTCCCTCCCCTCAGGACTTACTTCTGATCCCTAATGTGATTTCAAAGACCCTTCCTCAGATATGAGAGCCCACCAGAAATTTCAGATCCCCTTCCAACAACTCCACTTCAGCCTTCCCACAAATTAAACTGAGTTTATGATTTGGAACAGATTTTGAATGGAAGACATAGATTGAAACTTGACCCAGCTGTAGAATCATCACTTTTCCCAGCGGGGATAGACAGACCTTTTGACCTGAGGGCAGGAAGCTTTTTGGCACAGATTCCCCTCTTCAGAGCAAAGCAAACCTAATTCTCCATTAGGAAAGAAGCAGTGTAGTGGCCGTGGGGCCTATACCCACTGCCGACACAAACAGGTAAGACTTCAGAATGGAATAAATATACATCCAGTGCCCTAGATCAAGTGCTGATATGATGTTTTCAGTCATCGAGTTAAGATGATCATACCTATTGTCTACTTTTTCTATCCAGAGTTGAACAACTTTGTAGTTAAAACATTAGCACCCAGTCTACAGCATTATTTCTGCTATTGTACAAAGAGTGGAACTGCACCAACAATGGTGGGAAATTTTAGAAAAGAAAAGCTAATGTAGTCACTACTACAGAGATTCTGAATCCATTCCTGCCTATGGAGCAAATGACAATTAGAGCCCAGAGGGATTTATCTCATTCAAGGGATCAGATTCTTTCACCCTCATACACACTGTATAACATCATACTCTGCAGAAAAATACTCCACTAATAAAATGCTCCAATTTACAGTGGACTTCCTTGGGGACTAAGGTAATAATGTTCCTGAGAAGGTTTCAAAGTAGTGCCCTAAATGAAGAGTAACCAGGACAGGAAAACCAGACTGGCATGCCTACCCCTTTGGAACGTTTCACCAAAACAAGAGGAAACCTGAGTCTTTTCACTAAACTCAAAAAAAGTTTAGTATGACATTTTTTTCAAGTTCTAGAAAATTATGGTTAACATTTTAATTCAGATTTCTCCATGACTTTATGCTTCCTGATTTTGGTCAAAAACCAATCTCAGGCACCAAAGTGCCATAAGAAACATATTCCAGAGGAGTAGCCATGTTAGTCTAGTTCAGCAAAACAAACAAGGAGTCCTGTGGAAAGACAACAGAGTCCTGTGGCACTTTTAAAGACTAACAGTTTTATTTATCGCATGAACTTTCGTGGGAGAAAATCCCACTTCGTCAGACACTTTGAAGATGGGAAAGTTACAGAATGGGAGCTAATTGGGTGGGTTAAAGGTGCTGTTGTTATCCCTTGTGGTGTATTGGAGCTTAGACAGTTTGTTGTCTTTTTTCTTCTGTAGGGAAGCAAAGTGTGTGTTGTAGATGGATTTTCTCTTTTTTGTGAAGTCCACCCAGAGGGAAGAATGTGCTGGATGATGGTTTTGTAGAAAAGATTCCAGTGTGGAGACTTCATTTCTAATTTTTTTCTGTTTGCTGTACAGGATGCTGATAAGGTGATTTCTTAATTTCTGAGAGAGTTTATGGCACAATCTCTCACTGTAATCTGTGTAATATGTCGATTGTAATGGATTCTTTACCTTCAGTCCATTAGGTATAATGTCCAGTTGCTTGCATTTGGAAAGGAAGATGATGTCTGTCTGGATCTGTGCAAGTTGTTTCATGTAGTTGATGGATTTCCACTTCAAACGGCTGAATTCAGTGCCCTCCATGTAGTCAAATTCCAAAGGGGTAGCCCTGTTAGTCTATTGTAGAAAGACAACAGAGTCCTGTGGCACTTTCCAATCTTCAAAGCGTCTGACGAAGTGGGATTTTCTCCCACGAAAGCTCATGCGATAAATAAATCTGTTAGTCTTTAAAAGTGCCACAGGACTCTGTTGTCTTTCTACAATAGACTAACACGGCTACCCCTTTGGAAGGAGTCCTGTGACACTTTTAAAGACTAAGAAATGCATGATATTTTTGGTATTTCTAGGCCATCAAAACTAGGAAGAACTAGAATTTGCACAAGAAAGGCCTGAACACACATCATTTCCAACCTCATTTCTAGGCCAAAGAGATTTAGAAAAACTCAGGATAAGCACTGGGATTTTTTGGTGCTTCTCTGAATCAAGCCTTCAAGTCTTTGAGGTTTTCCCACAGCTAATAGGAATACATTGCCTTTTTCAGCAACTCATAAGTTAAAAATGCTTTGGGGGAAGGGAGACTGTTAAATGTCGAATGTTAAATGAGAAAGGCTAATATTAATATCAGCTGAAATTGTATTTTAGGGATTCATAAATCATACTACTAGACTGCTTTACCTAACTGGAGAGAGCACTCTTTCCCCCTGCTATTTTTTAAAACCCTCTGTAGATCATAAAAGAGTAGTTTTCTACTGTTGCAGCTTGCAGAAAAATAATCATTAAATAAGTAGCTTTCACATTTGCCAATTGCAGACATTACTTAAAGATTGGAGATGATAGATAAAGGTCAATATTTTATGATCAGAATTAAAAAGCTTGCATGCAGCTGAATACTTGTGGTACCTCATGAAAGATGCAGCAATTCCCCTTTAATGGGATACTAATTATCTTATTTTTAATATACAGAATATTAAGGTTCAGGGATTTTTTATTTTGTTGTTGTGTGGACCAGCGCGGGAGGGAGACTAAGTCGAGTTGATATAGCTTGGGAATTTTTAAACTGGCACCCCAATGGTATCAGAGCCATCCACAGATCGTTTATAGACTTAATAAGGCCCAGATCTATGGCTCATGTAAATTGCCATAGCGCTGTTAAAGTCAATGGAAATATGCTGATTGATGTCAATAGAGGATTTTGTCCTTGGAATTAATTCAAAACCTTCTACATTGCACCTCTCAGAGGGAAATATTGACAGCCATTTGCATAGTAAAATGACCTGATCAGAGCTTTAGCTTTAGAGCTTTATTATCTGATGGGAGTTTACATATTAATAATAGTCAAGAGGACAGAAAAAAATATTAATTACTCTGCACTTTTGAAAGAAACATGACATAGAAATGCCAAGTGTCCTGTGGTCTGATCCTGCCATCTGAAGTAAATGGCATCTACCCGGAAATACTCAGTACTTGGAAGGATTGGTCTTTGGTTTATACTTCTGAATCTTCTGAACAAACATACCAATGTGCTCTCAAATGGATTCAGATTCATTTTTGTTGCTGTTCAGAGTCCAGAGTTCAAACTGTGGCTTTCAGTTTGAAACAATCAATAAATCAAATGTAACATCACAAGTTGCAGAGCATTCTCTGGGAAATGCGCCTCATTTTTGTTTCTACCATGTCATTTTAAAGAGAGTTCTTTGTCTTTGCCTTGATGAGTAGGTATAAAAGCAATTCCAAAGCAAACTGTCAGATAAAGCAAACTCATTTTATGTCCTATAATGACAAGGTCGTGCACCACATAGAACCATTTTTAGATTTGCTTTGAGTAAGCTCAGATGAAGAAAAGCTTGTATCAAAATAAAAAAGAGCCGTTGAAGGGTTTGGATGAGTCACATTCAACCTCACCTGAGAATACATGTAGATAAAAGAGTGCAGCTTTGATGGAGGCACTGGTGAATTGGTTATGTTTTCATAATGACTTCTTTACATTATTGAATACAATGGGAACTTTAAGGCCAATTGCAATAACAGTTTCTCATAAAAAATTAACAAAGAATTTATGGAAATGTAGCAAAAGTCCCAAAGCAATTAGCTTAGATTTCTCTAGAGTCTGAGAAAAGCCTGGATAATTGCAGGCAGAAACTGCATAAAGTGGCTATTTTCATTATCTCAGGATACAGAAAGTCCATTTTCATCACAATGGGACATAATGATGTTAAAGCTAACATGGAGATATGTTTTAAAAGGTTGCGACATAGTTTACCAAATGGTTTGATTTGTGTGACTTTCGAGATCCATACTAAAGATCCTTCTTAAAGGGAGGAGGCGGTTTTACCTACTATTTTCAAAGACTCCTGCATATTAGCAGGGAAAAAAATAGATTGCCATTTCAGGAAGTTAATTACCAGCAGGATGCACAAGAATAATTGAATTTGTCCTTGAATTAGAAAGAACTGAATTGTATTACCAATTAACACAAGAATATACATTTGAAAACACCCATTATGTATGTTTATATGTTCACCTATGACTTATGTTTTCTTAGGCTGAATAGCTCTGAAACAGAGCATTTTTGGCACTGTAGGGTTGCACAAAAAGTTGACCATACAACCCTAAGAATGTTCCTGAGTCCACCTGTACACTTATTCTAAATCATCTATCTTTGTTTGTTTTATAAATTGCACAAATGGGATTTCTTTCTTTTTGCCCACGAAACTCATGTGATAAATACATTTGTTAGTCTTTAAAAGTGCCTGTTTTACTGATCCAGCTAGTAGAAATTGCTACACCAGTGCAACTCTCTAGTGTAGACAAAAGCATAAGTCACTGGTGCAGTGGTTTTCCTCAGTGCAGCACCATTACAGCTACATCAGAGTAACAGCACCTGTGATTAATTTATGTCCAGCTTGCCAAAGATTAAACAAAGCCCTGTATATAAATGACAAAAGGAATTTTGTTTTATAATCAGCTTTACATAAATTACAGTCTCTCCAAGATATTCACTAATATATTTATCAACAAGAAGGCAAAACAAATCATATATTTTAATTTGAAGATGGTTATCACGTCTGCACACATTGATAATCATTCATTGCACGTACATGCATATAAAAATACATATAGCCAGATTTATTTATATGCATACAAGTGTTTTTGCAATGTCAAAAGAATGCAGCATTTGAGTTAAGTACATTGCGGTATCATACAGTTACCGTAATTCTTAAACAGCACATAAGAGATTACTTATATGAAATGCTTACCGTATTTCAACATCTGGTTAGTGGTTTGGTAATTTTTTTAATTAAAAATTTCTCTTAAAATAATAAAATGACCAGAAAGCAATTTTATTCACTTGGACAAGAATTTGCTTGAAACCATTCTAAGTCTGACTCATTAATATGAAATACCCTTGGACCTGAACCTTCTGGATGATTTAGATACTAGTAGGTCAAATAAAATTATTGCTGATGGGGGGGGTGTAGTTTAAACCTACTTGTAACATGTTTTGAATTACAGAATATAAATTCAGCTGAGCAGGAGAGAAACATATTTGGGGAATCACATAAACAAATACATTCGACTATATGTGGATTAACCTAAAGTGACACATTTATTTAAAAATCTGCCTCCTACTTGTCCTCATTGATTAAATGCCCTTAAGAAAGTGAGTCTGATGAAATGGAAGCCATTAACATTCAGCACACCTCCTGGACTCCTTTTGATGGTTGACACATTCCCTAGAGTGGGAGATTGGACGGCTGATAAGCTAACACTGAATTATAAACACTTGGTGGAATGTCATTGGCAAATGGAAGATCTACTGTTTTGCTTGCAAAAGAAAGCCTTTACAGCACAAAACTGGGACACAATGCAGAATTATTTCATCCTCCATGCTCAGAATGGAACAAAATATATATATCATGCATGTATTTTTGTAGCAGAGATCAGCTCAGAGTGCAGCATGACTTGTTCTGAGGTACAGTATCATTGATCAGGAAAATAGAAGTGTCTGTCTAGGAGTTTTTCAACGTTGTCAGAAACCCAAACAAGCATGGTGTGATATCTCCATTGTATGTGTTGGTGAATGACTTTCAAAAGCTGATTCCAAAGGGGTAGCCGTGTTAGTCTATTGTAGAAAGACAAAAGAGTCCTGTGGCACTTTTAAAGACTAAAAGATTTATTTCCCACGAAAGCTCATGCGATAAATAAATCTGTTAGTCTTTAAAAGTGCCACAGGACTCTGTTGTCTTTCAAAAGCTGGGTTGGGAAACGGGAGGGGGGGGGGAAAGCCTCTTCAGCCCTCTCTACACTGGGATTCAAACTGAATAAAGAAACTGCTTAAACTTTAGTAGCCAGTGTGGATTGACTGAGTGAAAACATTTTAGAACTGCCTTGAAAAAATGTGCTCTCCTTTGACAACAAGCTGAAGAAATCCCTGGTCGGAGATGCATGTGTGCCCTTGCTGCCAGTTACAAACCCGTTTAACAAGCCACTGATCACTAGTGTCGTGTAACTCACTCACAGAGCCAAAGGTTCGGAACTGCTGTTTCGTGTAGACTTAAAAGTTAGACTGACATTGGATGGGGGCGTGAAAAAACACCCCCTTGAACACTGTAGCTCTGCCAACCTAACCCATGGTATAGGTGAACCTAAGTTCATAGAAGAATAATGCTTCCAGGAGGTGGTGTTTCTGCACTCATAGAAAAACCCCACTGTGTCTTCTACACTATGCAAGTATGCTGCTAAGCCAGTGCTATCACCATAATGTAGACAAACCTGAGTGTATATAAGGAGTAATGACAATGGTTTATTCCCCTACTTTCTTTCAACAGAACTCTTGGCTGCTGTATTCCTAGCCTATAGTGCCCCGTTTCAAGCCTGGTCTAGACTAAAAAATTAAGTAACCTTCACTGTGTTGCTCAAGGGTGTAAAAATGCCATAGCTAGAGCAGTGTTGTTAAACTGACCTAACTCCCTGGTTTAGACAGTGCTAGGTTATGGAAAAATTATTTCACCAACCTGGTTACTGTCTCTTGGGAAGTGGCTTATTTACACCAATGATAAAACCTAACAACATACGTAGTGTCATACTGATGTGCTACAGTAGTACATCTGTGCTGCTGTATTGTTTTAGGTATAGACATATCTTCATTGTTAGTTTGTTGTGCAGCTTTTGCTAAAAATTATATGTATATGCTGCACTGAAATTTATTGTAGTTAACTAGTTGCTGTGCTGTGGTAACATCTATGCATTGTCCAGTGCCAGTTTCTTTCATTACTGGTTACTAGAATCAGGCTGCTCTATTTTCTTGATGAAGAGTTAATCCAGGTAGTCCAAGATCAAAGATGAAATATCACCATACATTCTCACTCAGGCCGTCATGTTATTGAGGTTATTTTGAACTTCAGGGGAGAGATTCATGAACGTGTCTAACTCTCACTGATTTCAAATACCTTTGTGATTCTGCCCCAAGTCTATGATAAATTCCAAGAGGAGACATTCCCTGCCCTGAACAACTTACAATATAAATAGGCAAGACAGATAAAAGGGTGATGGGACAAAGGGGAACACACAAGCAGAGTGAAGGTGTGCAAATGTCATGTCAGCACCGTGATTTTTGTTGTGTTGTTTCAGTCTTGGGTTGCTATAGGGCTTGTTTTTAAAAAAAAAACTGGGTGGGGTTTTGTTGAGAAGGGATTAGCTAAACAATGAGAAAAGGAAAGGCAAGAAGGGAGGGTACACGGGCATTAGGGGAAGAAGGAAGTATGGAATGCAGGCAGAGTGATGCTGAATTGAAGAGACCTTAATGGGTGGGGTGGGAGGGAGTTCGAGCGATCAGCAGAGGGGAGAGATTAGAGAATGTCCAGAGACAACACAGTCAGGCAGGCACTGAGTGATGTTATTGTCAGAGTCTTCAGGTCCCAGCTGCAGCTGTTTGTCTCTGCTCTTGCCAGTCCATCTTCTGGCTGGCTTTACCCTGCAGGTTCTCTTTCTCATGACCTCATATGATTTAGGGAGGTGGATTATTTACACCAATTGTAAAGGGATGGAGTCATATTGGTCTTGTTGCTTCAGAGTCAGGCTTTACGCTTCCAGTTGTGGGTATAGAGATATTAGGAAGGTTAGTTCCTGTTAGGGTCTCAACTTCCCCTTAACCCATGTGGTGCAGCTGTATCAGGAATTCCTTAATGGATTCCATCCAAAATCTCTATCAAGTGTAATCCAAAATAAATTCTGTTGTATTAAAGATAGAATGGACGATGAAAACTAACATGTATAACCCCTTCTGCCCTGAATCACCTAACCTGTCCACTTATACATTCTGTCCCATTGGCAAAATTACACTACCATGTGCCCTACCATAGGTTAGTGAATGGATTTTAAATAAACCTTTTAAAATATCTTTTCTTCCTTATTGCTGTAGCTGCAGATTACCTCCCTCCACTCCCAGCTGGCAATCTCAGGTCCCAGAAAGATTAGGGAAAAACCCAGCATCTTCCAGTGGTATTTCTAAATTAAATGTAGACTCTTCACATAGCTTTAACCCACTGCTTCAAAGCATTCAGGCATTCACTGATTCAAGCATTCAACGGTGGTGACATGAGGTTTCCAAAAACAATCAGATAAACAAAGAATTAAAGAGCGGGAGGAGCTCAGCAAAGGGAATCACATTTGATGCTGATGGGTGGATGAAAAATAATCTATATGTATTATGCAAATCTATGGGGGTTTGATACCAAGAGTTTGAATGTTTAGAGAAAAGTCCCAAACCCCTCTAGTTATATTCTATGGCTAAACCCGGATAGTTGCATATAATAAAATAAGCCTTTTGAAGGAAATTTCTATAATGTTGTACCTGCAAATTCGCTAAACAGAGATTTTTAGGGAGGTTTACTGCTGCTAGTGCCATTCCTAATTTATCAGCTGTTGTGCAAATGATTAAAGTGCTTTATAATGATTTCAGAGTAAACTGCTAGTGCTAGCTTTAAAAAACCCCAGATTAACCCTGGCTAAACCTCAAGTCTTCAGTGTGTAGAAGTTGCTAACTAGTAATAACTGTAAGAATTTACTCCGTTTTATAGAAGTGATCCAGAGCATTGACTCCCTCCCCCCTCCAAAATAGCAGCCATCATGACTCCACTATGTTCTACACTTACATTTTATGTTTGCCTGAGTTTAGAAAACAAAAACTTTCTTATATAGAGAACCCAAAAAATCTACTTCCATCAATGGACAAGATTAAAAATAAGTTGTAATTTTGCTTTTTTTTTTTTTCTTTCCTTGCCCGGGGGCATATTATTCAGTGCATGAAATTTCTTCAATACTAAGGCCATGCTGGAACTTTGAACTTTGGTTGATGCAAGCTGTATTGCCACAGTTAATATATCATTTGTGCACATTCAACCTTGGCTCATTGTGTCAGCACAGTACAGACTCCTTAGGAGTGCTTGCTTTGATGACCAATGTTGTGGACCAGGGGTAGGTAACCCAGTGAGCCACTTGCCTTTGTCTGGCACACTGTCTTGTCTTTTGGGAAATTCTAGAATGCATGGTGGGGGAGAAATGATTTGCAGAAGGGTGACTGGAAGCAAGGGGCAAAGTCAACATCAAGCATCCCATCCCATAAAGCTGTCCATATTTCATAATTCTGTGCCTTTTTAAAAAGTTCCACAAACCCACATGGCACTTCTCACTGTTCACCATCTCTGACAGACCGCACAGCTCTGCCCTCTTATTATGAGCATTGCAAACACAGGATGAACGATCCTCCTGTATTTCCAGACCTGCAAGAAGAAGCACAGCAATGGGGGACATGACAGTTTTTTGGAACACAGATCGCTGTGAGACATAGTGATCGGACGGGTCCCTTCTGACCTTAAAGTCTATGAGTCTACATAGTGAAATCAGTTCAAGGTTGTTAGTGTTCGTGGAGCAGCTCCAGACAGCATGTTGCTTCTGGGCCCAAGAAAAAAAGCACTGACTGGTGGGATTACATTGTAATGTAGGTTTGGGACAGTGAACAGTGGCTGAAGACCTTTTGGATGCAAAAGACCAAATTCTGGGATCTGTGTTCCCTGGTGAGGGACACCGGAAGGAGAACTGCACTGAAAGCAGCAATCATGCCACGGAAGCTGGCAACACTGGATTGCTATGCTGGACTATGATTGCAAGCAATGTGAAGGACGTAGTTGATGGATTTGCAGCAGTGGGGTTCCCAAGATGCAGTGGGGTTATAGATAGCACTGTAGTACCCAATGGAAGATCTTGTGATGCGATGTGTCACCATTAATTAGCCTTGACCAAAAGTTAACTCTGTGTAAAAGCAAAACAGAGTTAGCACTGACCAAGGACGTACCTTGCTCCCACCAACTAGCAGACATAATTTGCAAGCTCTGTAGAATAACAAGATAAGATCAGGGCAAAGAAATGTTGTAAATAACTTGGAAAAACACCAGATGTATATGCCTTTTACCCACTTAGTAAGCTCAAAGGGTATAAGAAACTGGCTAACCACCCCTCCCCCCGCCCCCAAATTGGAACCTCATCGTCGGTGCAGCTGCTATGTTCGCTGCCATGAGTCATCACTTCCCATGCTCCATGCCCACAATTGTTTAACTGGGGTTCCCATCTGCTGAAGGGGTGGAAACATTGGTGCTTTCCTATTTCTTTTCTTTCTTGTCTGTGTTTTCAATAAAACTCTTTTGCTTTTACCTTTTATCCTGTTTCCCAATGTTGTGCCTACCGAACCGATCAAACTTTAGGGCCTGAGCTATAGATTGTAGCCAGGGTCCTGTAACCTTCTTGTAACAAGCATACATATCCCTATTTTGGTAACAGCCCACCTTGTTGCAGAGTAGATCAACAGAAAGGGCTATTTTTCTATGGTTATACAAGTTTTGGTGACACTGGAGACATCACTGACATAAGTGTTGGCTGGTCAGGGAAGGAGCAGGATGCTTGCATCTTTAAGAACAAAGGACTGTTCCAAAAGCTGCAAGCAGGGACACTCTTTCCTGATTGGTGATACTGACATGCCAATAGTATTAGTAGAAAGAAGATCTAACCTAACCCTTTCTTCCCTGGTTCATGAAACCATATACCAGCCACCTGGACAGCACCAAGAAAAGATTTAGCGACTGGTTCAATGGGTACAGAATTACTATTTAGTGTGGTTTTGGTAGGGATGCTGGCATTGTTTATTCATAAGACTGGATCTTAGTGAGGAAAATATCTCAATGGTTGTAGCTGCCTGTTGTGTCCTGCATAATATCTGTTAGCAAAGGGGAAAAAGCCACCATCAGGGTGGAGGGGCAGAGTGGCTGTATGAAGAGTTTGAACAGCAAGACACCAGTGCTATTAAGAGTTCAACAGGGACTTATGAAGATGAGGGAGGCTTAGCAAATGCACTTTAACAGTCAACCACAGTAATGTGATGTGGTGGATTTTGCTTTACTTGACCTGGAAGTTTTGGGGACTATTAGGAATTTTGTGGTATTTGGTGTACACTTGGTGTATATTAATAAATATAACACTATCTGTTAATACACCGAACAGTGATTGCCAGTGATCCTATGAGTTCTGTCAGGAAGTAGATGTCACTGTTCAGCTTTGCATCTTTTTTCTGCGTGTTGTAAAGTTTCCATTCCAGACAGCAAAGTTCAGTATCTTCCATTTTTGTATGAAATGTTATGGTAGCCATGATGGTCCCAGGATATTAGCCTTCTTTTCTCCTTTCACTCCTATGACTGGAGAGGTGTTAACTGGTCACTTCATCTTGAATGATCCCTTTAGATATGTTATACTGTGACACTCTGAGTACATTTCCTAAATCTGAAGAAGAGCTTTGTGTAAGGGTATGTCTACATTTAAACTGCTAGAGAAGTGTAGCTGTAGTACCTCAGCGTAGACAGTACACTGGGGTTTCTCCCATTGGTCTAGGTAAATCATCTCTGCAAGAATTCTTCTATCAATTTAGCACTGTCTACACCAGGGGTTAGGTTGGCATAGCTATGTCTCTCAGGGTTTGGATTTTTCATGTCCCTGAGAGATGTAGCTATGCTGATGTAAGCTCCCTGTGTAGATCAGCCATCAGCTTGAAACCTTGTCTCCCTCACTAACAGAAGTTGGTCAATAAAAAATATTACTGCCCCCACCATATCTCTCTAGGGTCAATATAGGTCATGCAAATCTAGACTTGCACTGCATTGATCACAGAACCTTGACCATGGCTTAACAGCATTCAAAGTGGCGGTAAGTTCCAAAGGGGTGTTAATGAGGTTATTACATCAGTGGAAAATGAATTTGAGTGTAGGCACTTGCACACCTAGGTTGACGCAACACCTATGTTGACCTAATGTTGTAGTGTAGACCAGGCCCAAGTTTTAATCTATTTGTGAAGTTCTTATAGATAATTGTAATATAGAAAAAGAATAAACCCGCTGAGATTCTGCTGTCTCTCATTTTATTGTTCTTTCATTGCACAATGCTAATGTGTTGTGTACTCCATGCCCCCCATATTAAGTAATATAGTTTCAAAACAGGAGCCTCAGGTCAGTTGAATTATAAGTTGTCTTTTTTCCCCCTCCAGGGTCTTGTACCACACCAATAAACAAAGGACCCAAGCTTTAAATATCTGGCAACTTTATTGACTACCAGGGTTTCTTACTATCAGTAAGAATATTCATCCAATATTATTTATTGCTTTAAAATATGATTATGAAAATATTAAGGGTAACATACCAAGAAAGAACTTAATAAATTCACAATACTACTACCATTTTTATTATTTGAGTTTCCTCCTATAAATATGTCTGTAGTGTCCTGCACTTAGGTAAGTTTCATTTTTGTGAAAATAGATATATTTGTTTGCTAAAATATTTTGCAGTCTTTTACTGAACTGTATACACATATCATTCTCTTGTGGAGTTATCAAAATCTATACTCATTCATTATTACACAGTAGCAATACTATGAGAATAAGAACATCTTACTTTTGGTCCAATTTATTTTGTAACCTTAGGCTATGTCTACACTTGCACTTTTAAGTCAACTTTAACTAAGTCGACTTAACTACGTCGACTTAAAGTCAACTTAGTTAAGTCGACTTAGTGTGTCTACACTTAAAATTAAAGTCAACTTAAAGGGGAACTTACAAAGTCGACCTAGAGCATCCACACTGGATGCTCTAGGTCGACTTTGCGGGGCTAGGGGGACCTTGGGCAGGTCCATGGTGGTGGGGGGTGGCACTGCTTGTGTGCAATGGGGCAAAGAGGGACAAGGACCCTGGCAGGGCAGAGCCCTGTGTGTGACGCTGTCTGGATTTAGGAAGCATTTATGATATTATTTTCAATGGATATCTCATAAATGCTACAATCCATAGGAGCTATGTCATGTTTGGTATCAATAGAAAGGTAGTAATTTGCTGGGAATGATTATATAGTTTATGTCTAGGAATTCTATTTCAATTAGAAGTTAGGAATATGGTGTTCTATCTATACTTTAACTTATGTTATTTTATTGAAATGGCTGAGAGAGGCGGGTGTGTCAAACCATTGTGTCCTTAATGTTTAGGAATTTTCCAGCTACAAAGGGCCCAGGGAGTAAACTGATGAGCCATTAAGGACACAATGGTTGTATTCCTTATGTCCTTAATGGCTCATCAGGTCACTTCCTGGGACCATTGTAGCTGGAAAATTCCTAAACATTAAGGACACAATGGTTTGACACACCCACCTTTCTCAGCCATTTCAATAAAATAACATAAGTTAAAGTATAGCTAGAACACCATATTCCTAACTTCTAATTGAAATAGAATTCCTAGACATAAACCATATAATCATTCCCAGCAAATTACTACCTTTCTATTGATACCAAACATGACATAGCTCCTATGGATTGTAGCATTTATGAGATATCCATTGAAAATAATATCATAAATGCTTCCCTAAATCCAGACAGTGTCACACTGTGCCCACATGCCCTGCCCTTTGGGGGGTATGCCAGGCTCCCCTGTGCCCCCCCCCCCCGGCAGGGAGGGCATTGGTGTAGTCGTGGGGTAGCCCTAAGTCAACTTTAAAAAGTCGAATTAAGCCTTAGGTTGAGTAGAAAGGTAGTTTAATAAAGTCGACTTAATTTTCATTAAGTCGACTTTATTTTCCTTAAATCGACTTAAGCAAGCTGCTTAAGTCGATTTAAGCAAAGTGTAGTGTAGACGCAGGGCAAATTAAGTTGACTTAAGCCAAGCTTAAGTTGACTTAATTTACCAGTGTAGATGCAGCCTTAGAGTGGTCCAAAATCTCCTACAATGTTAATAAAATCTTTGATAGATTATACAGGATCATTCATTAGTAATACATCATTTTATGCTCCTCTCCATCCATGTGAACTACTTTGGTAGCTGGATTCAATTTTATTGCAAGAGCCATAAGAGTTAAGGAGACAATACACAGTTTTATTATGTTCTATGTGCCAAATTTATTGCTCCAAGTTACCTGACCATTATGGATATTTTTAACAGATACACTGCAGCACAACAAACCAATTCATTTAGTATCTGGTCCAAATAAGAGTCTTTCCACTGACTTTGATTACTTTGGATTAAATCCTTAAAAAGGATGGACAAAAATTGAACTGTTTCAAAACCTGAAATAATAGTTCCATTTCATGCTGTCAAATGATTTCTCTGCATACAAAGACACAGAATAACAGGTTGATCCAACTAACTAGGAGATAACACTAAATAAAGCAATACATCTAATTATTAAATCTCTATAAATGTTTAAGTATCATGTAAGCAAAAATACTGCTTTGCTCAGTTACTTCAGTCATGCATGTACACAACATATAAAACAACGTGGTCCTAGGTCTATTAATGAGTTTCATGAGGTTAGACATGATAAATCATGGGAGTGCAGTTTTGAGGGCTTTATCCCTCATAGAAGCTTGAAATCAAATTATAGCTTACTATACACAGTTGCGTGTATTTTATTATTTATAATGCAGGATGGAAAATTTTC
Source organism: Pelusios castaneus (assembly GCA_007922175.1). Classification (NCBI taxonomy): domain Eukaryota; kingdom Metazoa; phylum Chordata; order Testudines; family Pelomedusidae; genus Pelusios; species Pelusios castaneus. Next base: position 14,443,611 of record ML685772.1, on the reverse strand, counting down.
AACACATTTTGAAAGTGCTTAAGAAAAAATCAGAGTAAGGACACAAAAATGTAAATATCTGTGAGATAGGTAGAGAGAGAATTGGGGCACAGAACTGGGAAAGAGAGACATATTTAGGAACAGATTTTAAACTAAAACTACAGTGAGAAGTGACAACATTTAAATGCATCAGAATTTCAAAGTTAGTTGCATATAGTTGGTCACATATGTTTTGCAGAAGCCTTATGAACATAAACTGATGATGTCTACGCATTAGATTTTTGGAAAGGCACCAAGGATATGTCTACTTACAAAAGTTAGTTTGAATTAGTTAATTCGAACTAACTAATTCAAACTAATTTTTAGCATGGCCCCAATAGAATGCTAGTCCGAACTAAACAAGTGCCAGTTCAAATTAGTCAGTTACATTAAGGTCAATGTGCCAATTAGTTCGGACTAAGCAGTTAGTTCGAACTAATATGACCACATTGACTTAATTTGAACTAGCTAGTTCAAATTAAGTTAATTCAAAGTAAAATGAGGTTTTACTAATTCAAACTAACTTTTCCTTTATTTGCCTTAAAGGAACTGCTTAAGTTGAATTAAGGAAACTCAAGTGTAGACACAGAGTAAATTAAGTCGACTTAAGCCTGCTTAAGTCGACTTAATTTACAAGTGTAGATGCACCTCAAGAGAGGTGATCACCTAGCTTTCTACATATAGGCATTTGAGGAAGGGGCATATACATGTGTTCATGTTGCTACATATACCTTGCTTTGAAAATAGTGGCCTAAAGATTAATCTATTATTGTTAGCAGTTTTTACATAGCTTAGCATTGTACTTACAACCTCTTAAATTTAGTAGTGCCCCTATCTAGCCAGCATCACAAATAAGATCACTGTTTTAGTAAGATGTCTCCTACTTGTACTATATTAAAAAATGCTACTGGTGTTTAAAAGCTTTATTTTCAGTTCTCCACACAGTTTATTGTTGATGAGAAGTGCATATTTTTTGAAATTTCAAATTGTGGGGTTTAAAAATGAATGACATTTAAGTAATAAGTGTCTTAAAATGCACTGAAGAAGGGAAGAAAGCTGATGAGAAAATGAAATTCTACTATTGCTCTTGAAGAACCATTTAAAATGTATTTAAATTATAATAGTTGGAAGGAGCAAGTGATCAGTCAGTAAAAAGAGACCCAATTAAAGAATGGTATAACATCTGAAAGAGTGTTTAACTCTTCTTTGCAGTTTTGGCATATAGTTCTTCAGTACTGAATTCCTTGATATAGCCCTAGATGCTACTAGGCACGACACATCATATGTGTTCATGAGACTCCCTTATGCTCACTTAAGTCAATGGGAGCACCTGTGTGCTCAACATTTTTGAATCTTAGAAGCCAAACTTTATTGAAACTCTTGGTCAGCATTCACATAGTCTCACTGTAAATTAATGGCTCATGATCAAGAGAAAAACTTTCTTTTAATTAGTTTAGTTGGTTAAAGGCCCTTAGGGACTCCCAGTCAGTGGTATGAAATAGAGTGAGTGTAACAACTCTTCCATCTTTCATCTCTTCTTATCTACTTTTTTGCCTTAACCCCTTTTTCTGTCATCAATTTTCATATCTAAGTCTTTCAAGGTCCTGATTCAAAGCCCAGTCATGTCAGTTGCAGTCTTTCCATTAATTTCAAAGGGCTTTGGATCAGAGCCCAAATGAAATATTTTAAGCATTTGTATCAGGTATAAAGTTCATGTTTTTATTTGCTGTATGAAATTCCTTTCTAACTGAAATTGAATCAGATGCATTTGGAAACTGTAAAGTAGGAGATGAAGGAAATTAAACTTTTACACTGTAAAGAACGTATTCTCTAGCAATGAGAATATTTAACTTCCATGAACGTTAATAGGTGTGTATTAGTTGGATAAAGGCCACTCTACAATAATATCAGTATTGTTCCTACAGCACAGTTCTCATTATGAGAAACAGATTCTGCCACTTGACCATAAAAGATTCAATCTTCCATGGATTGTCATTTTGTTACTGTTTTTAATTAGACTTGTTGTTATTAAAGCATAAAGGGCTAATATTTTACTCTCACATGTAATTACAATCTTTAAAACATCTGAAAACAGGGAATGTATGGTACAATAGGTCAGTCAAAGGTTACAAAGTCTTTCACCTGAGAGTCATTTGTTGGAAATTAGCGTAGCTTGGTAGCAATTGAAAAGCATGAGTTCTAAGCAATATAAGATAACACATGGATAAAAAAGCAGGATGCTGGACTAGACTACCCCTCTCTTGTTGCCTGGGAGATTTTCCTAAAAGTCTTAGTAAAGAGACATCCACTTTGATTCAACTCTGAACCTTACCCCATGTATTTAAGTGAGGTCTGACAGAAGCTTGGAAACATAGCAAAAGCTAATTTTCAGTAACAGTTTATTTAATTCACATTTTAGTGGCTGACAGGGATCTCCACAAACACTGAATCTGAAATCTGTGTAATAGTATGATATTTCTTAGGTAGCTCTTCTTAACATTCCTGAGATAAGGAGTCTTGGCTCCTCATTACATCATAACCTGCTCTTGTAGTACCCAACATTTCTCTATATAACTCACAACAGTTGGTTTCTTTGGATGGTGATTTTAAAGAATGAGCAGTGTATGCTAATAGGAGATAATATACAAATACTAGACATTGCATATTTTAAAAGAACATTAAACCAATTTATACTAGTTCATCTCTTACATATTATTATAAACACTGCCAAAAAGAAACAACATTTTGTCTTGTATGGTTCTTAGAGTAAATTCATGTGTTGTATATGCTTACTGTTGGTAACACGGACAGCATATGCACCTGGGCAGGATTTAAATGAAGTCTCTTTCATGTTAGAAATGAGCAAAAGTACATTGTGAAAATCTGAGGCTAAATTCCAAATAAACTATGCTATGCAATTAGCTTTTTACCACCCTTTGTTGTACACTAGGACTAGAACTTTATTTAGAAATCCCTTATATCAGTATGTGCTGGGGAATGGCAGACCAGATTTACATGTTTCAAATATTTCTTAAATTGAACTGGCTAATATGTTTTTGGTTACATAGTTCCAAAGGGATAGCCATGTTAGTCTAGTTCATCAAAACAAAGAAGGAGTCATGTGGCACTTTTAGGCTATGTCTGCACTTGAAAAGTTAAGTCAACTTAACAAGTCGACTTAACTTTTTAAGTGTAGATGTGGCAGAGAGTGGGAGGCTTCCTTCTTGCTGGGACCCCTGCGGGTCCCTCTGAGAAGGGAGCTGCAGCTTTTTCTCCCCGGGATCTGCGTGGGTCACGGCAAGAAGGGTGCGTCTACACTTGGAAATTAAGTCGACTTAAGCTTGCTTAAGTTGACTTAATTTACCCTGTGTCTACACTACACTTTCCTTAAGTCGACTTAAGCAACTTGCGACTTAAAGAAAATAAAGTCGACAATGAAAATTAAGTCGACTTTATTAAACCTCATTTTAATTTGACTTAAGGCTTAAGTCGACTTTTTCAAGTCGACTTAAGCCAGTGTAAACCTGAAGTAGCCCTAAGTCGACTTAGGGCTACTCCAGGACTCCCTCGCTGCCCTCCCTGCTGGGGAGGGGGCACAGGGGGGAGCCTGGCATACCCCCCACTGGGCAGGGCAGAGCCCTGCCCACCCTGCCCCTATGCCCTGCCAGGGTCCCTGTCCCCCTTTGCCCCATTGTACCTTGGTACAATGGGGCAAAGGCTGAGCCCCCTGGCACTGGGCAAGGGGTGCCCCCCGGCACTGTGGACCTGCCCTAGGTCCCCCTAGCCCCTAGAAGTTGACCTAGGTGACCAGTGTGGACGATCTAGGTTGACTTTGGAAGTTCCCTCCTAAGTCGACTTTAAATTTAAGTGCGTACATGCTAAGTTGACTTAACTAAGTTGACTTTAAGTTGACTTAGTTAAGTTGACTTAGCTAAAGTCGACTTAAAATTACAAGTGTAGACATAGCTGAAAGGAGCCGTGGCTTCTTTCTCCCCGGGACCTGCGCGGGTCCCAGCAAAAAAGGAGCCGTGGCTTCTTTCTCCCCGGGACCCATGCAGGTCCTGGCAAACAGGGACCCAAGGCTTCTTTCTCCCCAGGACCTGTGCGGGTCCCTTCTTGCCCGGGCCTGCATGGGTCCTGGGGAGAAAGGAGCTGTGGCTCCCTTTTTGCTGGGACCCACACGTACCTACAACTAGGGGCATCGTTGGATATGGGCACCCAGGGGCCATTCTCTGAATGTTTTGTGGAGTGCCCTGAGCCATCCCTGCAACTGCTGCATTCCTGGGAACAAGGTTGGGTGGGACTTTTTAAAATTTCCTGCCATGCACAGGCATATGATGAGGTCAGGAGAACAGCAGTGGGAAATTAAAAAGGCTGCTGGGTCTGGGCCTGGGCCTGGCCAGAGACCGGGTTCCAGCTGCTGGTGTCAGGCTACTTTGCCTCCAGGGAGGGTAAGTATGCCTGAGAGCCAGGGGAGGAATGGGGAGCAGATGGAGGTGCTGACTGAGGAGCCTGGTGTTGGGCTTGGGGGCGGGGGAGCCTGGAGAAGCCCTGGCGGGGCGTGGGGCACCCCAGACAGAGAATCACAGGGCTCAGGGGGCTATGTCTACACTTGTAAAGTTAAGTTGACTCTGTTAAGTCGACTTAACAGAGTGGCTACACTTTAAGTCGATTTAAGTCAACCTTGTTAAGTTGACTTAACAGTTGACATAGCCATCCACACTGGCTTTAAGTCGACTAAGAAGTTGACTTAAGGCTTAAGTCGATCTTCAGAGGTGGTAGTTATTAAGTCGACATAAGCTGTTATTAAGTCGACTTAAGGAAGTGCTTAAGTCAACTTAATAAAAGCCTGGTGTGGACATGGCTTTGTGTAGGTCAATTTAAGGGTGCTGTGGGCAGAGAAGCTCTGGGCAGAGAAGTACTGTGCTCAGGATAACCCACCTGGAGCAGCCTTGGCTGGGCTTGGGACACTGGACTTGGGGCAGCCATCTGGGGCAGAACTAGCCAGAGCAGCGCCAGGCACGAGGCAGCCCAGAGAGTGCCAGAGGGTTGCAGGGCCCCAAATATTATTTTTGTGTAGCAACACCCCTGCCTACAACAGCATGCCATGTCTCCTTCTTCTCTGATATATGCCTCATTTACAGGGGAATTCAGCAAAAGAAGTTCCTCCCACTCTCTTCTTTTGTATGCAAGGCTAGGCACTTGCTGGCCTTTCAGATTCTTTAAGATCCCACATATACTAAAATTAAAAGGGATGAGTTCAGAATGTTTTCAATAAAAGTTGTACAGAGGAATTTTAATTTAGCAAAAAAGTCAACCAGTGATTATATTGGTATGTGTACACATTGTATACAACATGTCTTGTTAATGTATGATTATCTTTAGTTTATACAAACTGTATTTTGATTACATATTTTCATTCTTCCACCATTCTGCAACAGTAGATGAGTTCAGTATGCTTCTTTATGCTGCTGCTTGCAACTTAATCAACTATAGAGAATGTTATAGTTATTAAAACGATGAAAAGAATTTTAATAAACATGCTGTCAGAAATGTTTGGAAAGGATGAATTCTGTCATTAGTATCTGTGAATCTGTGAGTAGCTGGTTGCCAATTTTTTTCTGATTGAAATGTGAAAAGAGATGTTCTTTGTTATAAACAATGCAATAATTATCTACACTGTTCCTTTGCTTCTTATCGTTAAAAGAGGCGAGTTTCTCCATTATGGGAACCATAAGTAACAAGGTTCTCTTTGATGTCACATTGTATCCTAAATAACGTGAATGCTGTTGGTGGTGAAGACTTAAAATGAGTTCAATGAGTTCCTTTGGAACCCTCATGTCTGCCACAATCCTCCTGTCACGTGGGAAAGTATCAAATGATTTTGAGGAGTAGTCAATAAAGCACATGATCAGTAGAGGATGGATAGTTGTGATTTGGCCACATGTGCCTTGGCTCTCTAAAAAAAACCTCTGGTTAGGGAGGCAGTTCTGCTTCTCCCTTTTCTCCATGCAATTGTGGATTTTGTTGAGGTAGAGTACAACTTTACTCACATGCAATGTCAGGGAGATGATATGATAGATATTACATTCTGTTATGTTTCCCTTCTTCAGTAAGGGCAGAAAAATTCTCTTTGTCCAGTCCTCCAGATTTCTAGTCATGCATACAAATACAAATTTTCCGTTTTAGAGCAGCACCACGTACACCAATTGCTTTTAACAATTCTGTAGGTGCACTATCTTCTCCTGGTGCTTTCCCAGGTTTCATTTTTATAATAAAATGTGCCTTTTTTTTTTTCAGGATTGTTGGCTCAGTCCTCATACTTTCTTTTATGTTGTCCTGGATTATGAGTGGCTTTAGTGAAGCATACAGATTAGCAAAGTAACCTGCATTTAATATCATCCCCTCAATGAGAACTCTGGCATCATGAACTTTTGTTAGGTTTGATTGCAGGGAAAACCTTTTGGTGAGAAGCCTCACCACTATGAAAATACTGTTTATATTATTACTCTCTTACTAGTTCTCAAGTTCCATACTGTCCACTCAATTCCTTATTTTCTCTCCTATGTTCTTGCATCACCAAGCCATTCTTTTTCACTCAGAGTTATTTTCTAGCTAGCTTGAACATCATGTTATGTGGTCTAGTGTAGACTTTTCCAAATCTGTGCAGTTTTGAGCTTAATAGTTCTCATTTTATTACAAAGTTAATTGGGCTTCTTCTCTTTCACCTGTGCCAATATCCCAAACACATTCTGGACTAGGGGCATAGCCAGTCCCCGTTTTTTGGCCGGGATCCTGACTCTCCAGGGTGGGCCTAGCCAGTTCTGCTTCTGGTCATATGACCAGAAGCTCCTTGATGAGTCTCCAGTTGCCTAGCAACTGGAATGTTGGGAGGAGGAGGCATTAGGTGTTGACCTTCTTTATAGACTGGCATTATATACTTGGCATTATTTGTTGACATGAATGATCTTCAGTTTCCCTATACATTTCCTTCCTTACTTTACAAACAGTAACTAATATAAAATGGAGAAGAACCGAGGAATTATGCTCTTCCAGCTGGTATGTTAATTGTGGACTGTTTATTCAACAGCAACATTATGAATACAAAAACCTCATCTCTTAGTTCTCTGTGAAAGCCTTTACAAATAACAATACTTATGTAAAACTTAAGGTCTGAATGTTCTTTGTTTATGAGTAACTGGATATTATCATATTAAAATCATTACTAACTCAGTGCCTGAATATTTGTTTTGAAGCCTGTCAATACTCTAATGGCAGTAGTCTTGGAAACTACACATCTGCTGGAGGATTAATTACTCACATAAAACATTATCATTTCCTCACATCTCCTGTGAGGTAGAGAGGCTGCTAGAATGATTAATGCTTCTGTGTGACATACAAAGGAATAAACATAAATGTTACCCAGTGGATAGAAAAATGTGTTCTTGATTCATATTAGAACAAGTTGAAGGACCTTAGTCCAGATTCTCCAAAATCTGCTGTTAAGCCGGAAAGAACTCTTATTGTACAAGGGATGTGTGTGTGTGAGAGAGAGAGAGAGAAAGAGAGAGAGAAAGAAAGAGAGAGCATTTATCACAATTCTGTACCAGATAAATGAATGTGACTGCTTTTAATAGTCAGTGCTGGTACCTTTTGACCCAATGGCAGACTTTGTCAGTTAAAAACCTCTGAATTTTTACTTAATGCATTGGTAAGAGGCTGTACATCAGGCAGCACGTGAGACGTTGACTCGGTTTTAATAGAATGGAGAGAAAAGGGGAAGAAGTATTTGGGGTGCAGTTTATTGTTTACTGTTAAAACTAACAGAGCAGAGTTCAAAGATGAAATCTCTCAACATACTGTTAAGTGCCAGTGGGAAGGCCTAAGCAAGCAATTTGGCAACAAAGATCTGAGCTAATCTATTGACTGTCACAGACTGTCATTCTCAGCTGTCCATCATTCTTGGAACATCCTGTATAAAGACCAAAAATTTATTTCCTCTGTATAAAGTTAATACGTGTCTATTATTTGTTACTGTAAATCATTGCAATCAGAAATGCTATATTACAAAGTGGAAGTCCTTAGCAAGGTCATGCCAAATCATTTGTTTCAATGGCATTATTCCTGGTTTGGGCTTTTTTTTATTTTGTTGCCATTTCCTTAATGTTGGGGTCAGTATCCCACATATAGGACTTAGCAGACAGAGAGTTATAAGATACTTTGTCACAACATGGCAGGCCCCTTTAAGTGAATCGGGTCCAGCTTCCCCTTCCCTGTGCCAGGGCAGGTGCCTCTCAGTGTGATTTAATTAAGAACATGAGACCGCATCTGGGGTTCATAAATGACAGGGAGACAGCTGTCTCAGGGAAGGAGGTATCTGGAAGTAACTGCAGGAGTTGAGAGAGAGAGAGCTTTGAAGCTGGAAGGTGGAGACTCCGGAACCAGAGGAATGCCCAGGAGATCTTCCTGTGGTCACTGTCCTCCATGAGAGGCAGACCCTGGGAAAGAAACCAGGCAAGCTAGTAGACCAGTAGAGAGGCTAGCCTGCTGACCTTTCCTGGGCAGATGTTTGTAAGCCAGGAAGAAGCCCAGGTAAGACTCCAGCTGGTAGGGTTGGAGGCAGCTATTGCAATAAAAGAAGAATTGAGGATTGAAGAAAAGCCCAAGTGTGACAGAAGAGGCTGCAATTGGGGTATGAGGTGTTCTGCTGGAATTTGCTTCAGGATGATGGACTACATACATAGTATTTGGGATAAATGTACTGTGGGTGGGACTTTTAAGGACTTCTTGCACTGTGAAACAATAAGCTGGGTCTGGGTAGGGATAATATTAGGCCCAAGAGAATTTGTGGTGAAGTTTTTCAGGAACCTGAGAGAAGTGGAAAGTGAGGCAGGGTTCCAGAGAACCATTCCAGGTTACAACAGGATAGTGGTGAGGTAGCCACCCAATTATAGACATCTTACCAGGAAAATGTTATTCATTCAGCTAAATCTCAGACTGAATTTGTAATTTATACTTGCTTCAATATTAAATTATATGCTTTATATCCCTGTTAGATTCAGAAAGGTTTACAAGTTATGAGTTATGCCATGCTACAGATCCTGCGCAAGGGTTTTTAGTGCCCTAGGCAAACTATGACTTTGGCACCCTCGTCCCCCCTTCACGTTATAAGATATAACATATTGATATGTTGTTTTAAATATAGAAAAACATTCACTTCCATTAATGTGGCACCCCTTAACGCCTGGTGCCCTAAGACTTTGTCTACACTTGGCCAAATAAGTCGACTTTGTTAAGTCAACGTATCATGTCTACACTGTAAAATTAAGTCGACTTCAAGGGGACCTTGCCAAATGGACTTAGAGCGTCCACATTGGATGCCTAAGTCGACTTCTAGGGGCTAGGTGGACCTGGGACCAGCCAACCCTTCCAAAGTACCAAAGGGCTCAGCATTTGCCCCATTGTACCCTGATACAATGGGGGCTGAGCAGGACAGGAACACTGGCAGGGCTTAGGAGCGGGGTGGGCAGGGCTGTCCTGCCTTGTGGGTGGGCACGCCAGGATCTGGCTGTGCCAGCCACCTTGGCAGGGAGGAGAGTGGGGGAGTCCTGGGGCTCTTTAAATCAACTTAAAGTTGATTTAGGGCTAAACTGCATCCACACTGGCTAAATTGACTTAATAAAGTCGACTTAGCCAGTAAAGTCGACTTTAAACCAGGTTTAATAAAGTCGACTTTAAATATCCTTAAATTGACTTAAGTAGCAGCTTAAGTCGACTTAAGGAAATTGTAGTGTAGATGCAGATTAAATTAGGTCGACTTAAGCAGGCTTAAGTCGACTTAATTTGTAAGTGTAGACGCACCCTAGGTGACTGCTTAGTTCACCTGTATGGTTCTGGCATGTATGTTTATACATGTAGTGCCGCACTGGTGCAGCTGTATTGATGATGAAGATGCTCTGTGCTGACAGAAGAGAGCGCTTCCATTGGCATAAAAAATTGACCTCTGTGAGCAGCAAAAACTCTATTGGTGAGAGGTCTCTGCTGACATAGGCTATGTCTACACTTGCACTTTTACGTCGACTTTAACAATGGTTGTATTCTTTATGTCCTCATCAGGATACTCCCTGGGACCAGATCACCTGGCAAATTCCTAAACATTAAGGAGACAATGGTTGTTCGCACCCTCCCATTTAAGACATTCCTTCAGAATGACACAAGTTAAAGTATGGATATAACATCAAATTCTTAACTTCTAATCAAAATAGAATTCCTAGACATAAACTATATAATCATTCCCAGCAAATGACTACCTTTCTATTGATACCAAACATGACATAGTTCCTATGGATTATAGCATTTATGAGATATCCATAGAAAATAATATCATAAATGCTTCCCTAAATCCAGACAGTGTCACACTGTGCCCACATGCCCTGCCCTTTGGGGGGTATGCCAGGCTCCCCCTGTGCCCCTCCCCCGGCAGGGAGGGCATTGGTGTAGTCCTGGGGTAGCCCTAAGTCGACTTAGGGCTACCCCAGGGCTACACTGGCTTAATTCGACTTTAGAAAGTCGAATTAAGCCTTAGGTCGAGTAGAAAGGTGGTTTAATAAAGTCGACTTAATTTTCATTAAGTCGACTTTATTTTCCTTAAGTCAACTTTAAGCAAGCTGCTTAAGTCGACTTAAGCAAAGTGTAGTGTAGACACAGGGCACATTAAGTCGACTTAATTTACCAGTGTAGACGCAGCCATAGTGTTGTGCATATGGGTGCTTATGTAGGTGTAAATTATGTCACTTGGGGGTGGGTGGAATATTGGCACCCTTTAGTGCTATAAATTTTGCTGACGTAGGCAGTACTAGACATTGCCTAAGTCTGCAGACAACAATCTGTAATATAATTGTTACAGACGTAATCACTGTGAAGCCAGAGGCAATTTAAACTGATTGGCAAAACAGGCAAGTTTTTTAAGGCAAACATCCACTTAGAGGAAATCTTCAATTTGTTTCCCACCATGCTGACATTATACCAGACTAGTGATGCGAGGTGAACTTAGATAAAGTTATAATAATGATTACAGTAATTATTATATCAGGGATGGAAAATGGCTATATCAAGTCAGGAATACCCTTTGGGAATTGCAATGAAGTACAAAAAGGTATCATGTGTCTACTGCCTTAATCTTATTATGGCCCATAATTTTTCTAGGTGGCCTGGAAAAACTTGAGGAGTCCGCCATTATTTCCCTCTCTCTTCTACTCGTGAACTAATTTGTGTATTAATGGAATTTCTGCATTTGGTCCTTTTTAGAGAATAGGATGGGTAGTCTGGAGCTAAACATGGAGCAAATAGCAGTGAGCCTGGGGAGCCATGAAAAGTTTGTAAGATTCCCCTGTCTGCCAGAGATTAAATATGGTTTACTACTTTCATGCTGATTCCAGGCTTCCTTTGCTCTTTACACTTTTCACTCTTCCTGATGCATTTTCTGTGTCTATATGCAAAATCATTTTCTACCTCCCTGAAATCATGTTCAGAATAAGATTAGTACAGTAAATATTATTTTATTCTTGCATTTCAGTCACTCCACTGGCTCCCTTGATCACTTATTGGGTTATGGCTAGGCTTCTGTGGCCTAGTGAACCAACATAGCAGCTAGTTAAAGGTTTGCTTGTATGTGCTTGCCAGTGGGATGAACAATTTCTTATAGTTTTACTTAAATTCTGTTCTCAAATCCTGAATGGTCTAAAAAGGCAGCAGTGAGTGACCTTTTCACACTACTGTACAATTTTCTTTTGTGGTTCCAGTTATTGGTTATATTACAGTAATAATGATAAAAAAATTGCCCCAAAATGTAGTTCTACAATCACACACCACTGCTGCTGCCATCTTGAGATACTTAATTCCACATGATTTTCCAAATCCTTGTGAGAAGCAAGTGTCTTGTTGGAAATTATTTACCCAATGGCCACTGTGATCAAGATTGTATCATTGAAATGAAAAAGGAGGAGGAATCTGTAATACTCAAATAATTGTTCTTCTCTTAGAAGATCATCAGCTTTACTTTTCAAAATTATTTCATCCATATTATTCTGTTGAATAGAAAGTGGGAACTCTATATCACAGTTCTTTGTTCAGACGATCATTAATATTATACTTTCATTTTAGTTTATAGCACTTCCAGAATTCAAAAAAGTTCCAGAGAGAAAATGGAAGGAGACAGCCAGGGGAAGCGGAAAGGCTAGTAATTGTTTCAGCAAAAGTGTTAGTTTTAGAAAACTCTAGTTCTGTGGTTGTATGATGAAAGGACCTAGAATGTATGAATCTGCCATCAATGTCTGGGATCTCAGATAAGGGCCTTTCACTTAAAACGTTCTATTGCACCATGGCATTCACCATGATATCTAAGCACCATTCAGTATTGCATACTATGCAATTAACAATTGTCAAAAAGAATACATGGAGGCCAGGTGTACGTGACAAAGTATCAAACTCAGATACTGTTTGAGGTTTAGCCAGAGCTGGTGGAGGTGGCTGCGTCATCTAAGTCCCTCTCTCTGGCCCAATCTATTCAGGACATTTCTCAGGATTGGGATGAAGAAGGAATCCCAGAGGACTTTGTTCATCTTTCAGTCGGCCAGCATTGCAATAGCCAGCTCTTTCCCTCAGTCTCTTTTTGAGGATCCAAAAAAAAGCAAGAGGTAGGTGGATTAGCCCATGCTTTGATTATTTTGTCCACAAATAAGGCCTAATTTCCAACACACCAATATTGGCCTATTGATTTCTGGTCTTACAAGTCTCTTGTTTACCAAGCATGATCCTCAGTAGGCCTTCTTTTTGGCTCTCTTGTACCTTTGCCCATCAGTATTTGCTAGGATAGGTTATTCTATAAGTCGACCTAGAGCATGGACCCGGGGAGAAGGAAGCCAGGCTCCTTTCTCCCTGAGACCCGTGGGTCATGGCAAGAAGGGAGCTGCGGCTCCTTTCTCCCTGGGTCCTCCACAGGTCCCGGAAAGAAGGGAGCTACAGCTCTTCTCTGCCCGGGACCCGTGTCTCCATTCTCCTCGGGACCCCCGCTGGTCCTGGCAAGAAGGGAACCACAGCTCCTTTCTCCCTGGGACCTGCTTGGGTCCCTGGCAAGAAGGGACCTGCAGGGCTCTCTTGTGGCCGGGACCTGCGCATGGGTCCCAGCAAAATGGCAGCTTGGGGCTCCCTTCTGGCCAGAACCTGCTCGGGTCCTCGGGAGAAGGAAGCTTCTGGTCAGGACCTGCTCTGGCTGGGACCCAAGCGGGTTCTGGCCAGAAGGGAGCCCTGCGGTCTCTTCTCCCTGGACCTGCGGGGGTCTGGGCAAAAAGGGACCAGCGCTCCCTGGAGGGTCCCCTGTCAGCTGGAGTGCCGGTCAGCTCTAGTGCTGGCAATTGCCAGCCCCGGCACTCCAGCTGACAAGGGAAACACCAGGGATCCCCTGTCAACTGGAGCGCCAGCAAATTCCTTTTTGCCTGGACCCACGGGGGTCTGGGGAGAAGGGAGCGGGGTTCTCGGCAAGGAGGGAGCCTGTGCTCCCTTCTCCCCAGGACATGCGTGGGGGTCCTGAAAAGAAGGGAGTCCTGGTTCCAACCCACGGCTCCGTTCTGCTGGGAAGCCGCTGATCCCAGCGAGAAAGGAGCTGTGGCCCCCTTTTTGCTGGCACCGGCACGGGTCCCGGGGAGAGAGGAGCCTGGTTCCCTTCTCGCCGGGACCCTCAAGGGTCCCGGCAAGAAAGAAGCCTCTGCTCCCTTCTTGGAGGGCCCCCGGCTTCCTGGGGAAGGGACCCACAGGTCTCTTCTCAGCGGGGAGCCACTTCTGCCGCATCTACACTCGAAAAGTTAAGTCGACTTTATGTCGACTTTGTCAAGTCAACTTAACTTTTCAAGTGTAAACACAGCCTTAGATTTCTGCTAGTGGACATGTGCAAAGCTGGCTACAGTCTTACACTGCCGAGCTGCTCTGCACCTAAACCTGAAGATCCTCAAACTAGGTGTTCCCTGGCTTATCTCATTAGTTTGCCCCAGTCCAACAGGTATTTTCAGTGGCACCTAAGAGCACATCTGCTGGATCAGGTCCTGCATAAACCAGGTGACAGTGTCCCCCTTACAATCCAGAGGTTAGAGCACTCATTGAAGATCTGGGAGAATCTGGTTCAAATCTCTACTAGAGATTTATTTAGAGCACATGGACAGTAGAGTCATTCTCCAAATGACTATTCTCTGAATTAATATTTTAGTATTTCATATAAATACCTTGCCTCAATATTTCCCATTGGCTAGCTTAGGTAGCTCCCACCTTCACATGCTGGTGTCTATGAATCTCATTCTTACATGCCTAACTCTCCACAATCATCCATTGTATAGAGAGGCTGGGTACCTAACTCAGGCAGGGCACCTCAAGTTAGGCTTGCAATGTGGGCTTGCGAATCTAGCCCTGGGTACTTAGCTGAGCCAAATCAAATTCAGAATTGATGCTTGCAAATGGCTGAAGTGATCACTAAACCAAAACACAGTTCCCAGTATCTATATGAAAAGGATTCAGGAGAGAAAGAGAAAGGATACTGCCTTTCAGGTGACATCTCTGTGAATAGTTTGATAATGATGAGGTAGACAGGAGCGGTAAGTGGAGATTGTAATTAATATCAGCAGAGATGACTACACGAAGGTAAATAAAGCCTTTGAGAATAACATGTTATTTACAAATGTAGCCAGGGATCCCAGCAGCAGACTTGTAGAGAGCAACTACAGCACAAACAAGACTTAAAACAACATAAAGCAATTGCTATTATACTAGTCAGAACAATTGCATTTACTGTCAAAATTTAATTAGGGTTCTCTTGATTGTCTGTAGTTCTTAGAGAAGTTCCTGCTGAAGTCAGACCATTCCAAGAAAGCTAGAAATGAGAAGGCCCTTTGGCCAACAAGCAACCTTTTCAAAGAGTCTTTTAAAGTAGTATATAATAAATTTCAGAAAGAATCCAGTCTTTGAAAGGTGTAATTAAGGTGCCGGAAAAAACAGCTAGTGCAGCCTGAGGAGAGTTTAAAGGATTCTGTACAGATTATGTGGTTTCATTTCTCTCCTTCTCATTTTTAGCAGGAATAGCAAAAAGGGAAGGATGTGATTTTGATAAAGAACGGCTACAACTGTCTAAAAAAGTATAATCTCCCTATAGAAATGAGAAATCCTGCACTGCCTTCTCTCAGTGGGTAGCAATATGAAGTTTCTCCCTTATTGCTGAGTAACAGCAACACATCAAGACATAGGCAACACTTTTCCTCAAACACATATTGCCTGAGCCTTTAAAAACAAAACAAAATCCCCTGAAAAACTTGCAATAGCTTCCCGGAAGGAGTTTCATGCTTTGGCTTCCCTGATATAAAGGAGGCTTTTACAGAGACATTAGTGCTGGTTGAAAATTTTCTGATGAAACAGAGTTTTGGTGGAAAATGATGATTTGTAGAACCCAAAAGGTTTTACGGAAATTGTTCAGGTCTGATGAAATTTGGTGAAACAAAGGCAGTTTTCCATCATTCCTGCCTTCCAGACACATTTCCATAAGAAACCGGCCTCATTTCTTGCCAGCTCATTGGGTGGCATGCTGTGGGGAGCCCGGTCTTCCAGTGCCATTGGATCAGCCCCATTGCATGAACTTTCCTGGGACTGAGGAGCCCAGTCTTTGAGCATTTGCAGCTCTGGGGTATCCCATCATAAACACTGCCTCAGGATTGGGGAACCTAGTTTTCCGGGGTCTTCAGCTTTGGGGCAGTCAGCCATGTGCAGACTTCCAAACTCAGTGGGTGCATCTACACTTGTAAATTAAGTCGACTTAAGCAGGCTTAAGTCGACTTAATTTACTCTGTGTCTACACTTAATTTCCTTAATTCGACTTAAGCAGTTCCTTAAGACGAATTAAGGAAAAGTTAGTTCGAATTAATAAAACCTCATTTTACTTCAAACTAACCCTTAATTCAAACTAGTTAGTTCGAATTAAGTCAATGTGGCCATGTTAGTTCGAACTAACTGGCACATTGAGCTTAATGCAACTGACTAATTCAAACTAAGCAAGTGCATTGCATAGCACTTGCTTAGTTCGAACTAGCATTCTAGTGGGGCCACGCTAGTTCGATTTAAGTTAATTAGAACTAACTAAAATTAGTTCAAATTAGTTAGTTTGAATTAACTCATTCGAACGAACTTTGGTAAGTGTAGACATAGCCACTGATGTAAAGGTGAAAGCTGGAAAGGCTCCAAGCTCAGTTATAAAGTCTCAAGTTAAAAATGGACTGCCATGATCTGCAGCTGTGGGGTAACCTCACTATGTAGACTGCAACAGACTAGGAACCCCAG
This sequence comes from Pelusios castaneus, assembly GCA_007922175.1. Taxonomy (NCBI): domain Eukaryota; kingdom Metazoa; phylum Chordata; order Testudines; family Pelomedusidae; genus Pelusios; species Pelusios castaneus. The sequence continues at coordinate 14,427,225 of ML685772.1, read as the reverse complement.
TACTTCCAGGCTGAGTCTCTGATCTGGTATAAAGTGCATGATAGGGCTTTCCCTGAGCCACAGATGCAGGGAATCCTGTGTGTGTGTGCTAAGCACACTTTGTTATAGAAGCTTCCTGAGTCTATATTTCCCAAAGGAAATTTTTCCAAATGTCAGGTTCGTAGGAAATTTGAAAATAGCAGAATTTCCAGCAAACTGAAAATCCTTCATTTCTAGTGTGTTTTATCAAGAGGTAATAGGGCAAGGTCATTACTAGACTCCAGGTGTAACTAACCTCACCTAGTTTACATCAAGGTAAAAAGGACAAGGTCTTATCTCCACTGTGTTTTAAAGTGGCATAGATAATGCACATTTACTATCCTATGGGAAAAAACACATTTTTTTTTCTATGAAGACATAATCCTAAATATGCCATCTGACATGGCTCCGGTAAGGCTTAATCATGACTAGCTAACACAATTTTGGACACAGGTTACAACCATGTCACTCACATACTTATATGGCTTCTGTTACAGTAGTATATCTTTTATGGACTCCCCTCATCACTTCAGTGAGTAGGGAAGTGCTATAATCTCCATGGCTATGTTTACACTTGTTAATTTAGGTCGACTTTAGCTAAATTGACTTTGTTAAGTCGACTTAGCATGTCCACACCTAAATTTTAAGTCGCCTTAGGGGAGACCTTACAAAGCTTAAGCAAGCTGCTTAAGTTGACTTATATGTGCAATCCCATTGACTTTAATGGGATTCTAATTTTAGTAAGTGTAGACATAGCTTTTGAGTGCACAATCTGGCCTTTTATTTTTGTTTCAAAATTTGTTTGTAAGAAGTGGGAACGTTAAATGTAAGGTTTAATTAAATGTAAAGTGAAATATTTCAAACAACAGAAATAAGCAGAAGTTGAGCATACTTGAACATATATTCAAAGAAAGACTCATTAGATTAATTTTCTATACAAATGGCACATTGGTATAAACAGGGTTCTTCTTCACACTGGAACAAAAACAATTAGATTACCCAGACTAGTTACAGTCTGTTGACATCTATAGTTATGTGAATTTTAATGAAATCATTATAAAGTGCTTTGGATGGTTAATGATGTATACAACTGCTAAAGATGCACTGATCACTTAATCATGCAGTATAGTTTTCAGTACCCCCTTTTAGGCATTGAATTTTCAAGGCTGCATCATTCTTCTGAAATCCTTTTAGTACACATTTATTGTTATTTTCCTTCACAGTATCTATTAACACAAGCATTCCCCAATGTCTCTTTTCATTACAAAATGTCAGTGTTTGAGATCTGCTGGCAGACGAGGCCAAAATAACAGTGAGGTGAAGATGAGTGATTTCTGCTTCAACCAAACTAAAACTACAAAGAGATCCCTATTGGCTAGGTTGCCACTCTGACTACGAGTAATTCTTGTTAAAACAATTTTTTAGTATCAGGACTGTCATGTATTATGTTTGTATCATGTCTAACACAGCTGGGCCTCACCTTGATGTGCACAAGTCCATGGGGCCGGATGAACTGCATCCAAGGGTGCTGAGGGAGTTGGCGGAAGTGATTGCAGAGCCGCTGGCCATTATCTTTGAGAACTTGTGGCGAACGGGGGAGGTCCCAGAGGATTGGAAAAAGGCAAATATAGTACCTCTCTTCAAGAAAGGAAAAAAGGAGGATCCGGGGAACTACAGACCGGTCAGCCTCACCTCAATCCCTGGGAAAATCATGGAGCAGGTCCTCAAAGAATCCATCCTGAAACACTTGGAGGAAAATAGAGTGATCAGGAACAGTCAACATGGATTCACCAAGGGCAAATCGTGCCTGACCAACCTGATTTCCTTCTATGATGAGATGACTGGATTTGTGGATGTGGGAAGAGCCGTTGACGTGATATACCTTGACTTTAGCAAGGCTTTTGATACGGTTTCCCACAGCATTCTCATCGGCAAGTTAAGGAAGTATGGGTTGGATGAGTGGACCGTAAGGTGGATTGAAAACTGGCTAGATTAACGGGCTCAGCGGGTAGGAATCAATGGCTCGATGTCTGGTTGGCAACCGGTAACGAGTGGAGTGCCCCAAGGGGTAGGTCCTGGGGCCGGTTCTATTCAACATCTTCATTAATGATCTTGATGATGGAATAGACTGCGTGCTTAGTAAGTTCGCGGATAACACCAAGTTGGGGGGAATGGTAGATACTCTGGAGGGCAGGGACAGGATCCAGGGAGACTTGAACAAATTGGAACACTGGGGCAAAAGAAACCTCATGAGGTTCAACAAAGACAAGTGCAAAGTCCTGCACTTAGGATGAAAAAATCCCATGCACTGCTACAGGCTGGGGACCGATCGGCTAAGTAGCGGCACTGTAGAAAAGGACCTGGGGGTTATGGTGGATGGGAAGATGAATATGAGCCAACAGTGTGCCCTTGTTGCCAAAAAGGCCAATGGCATATTAGGCTGCATCAGTAGGAGTATTGCCAGCAGATCGAGGGATGTGATAATTCCCCTCTATTCGACACTGGTCAGGCCGCATCTGGAATACTGTGTCCAGTTTTGGGCTCCCCACTACAGAAAGGATGTGGACAAATTAGAAAGAGTCCAGCGGAGGGCAACAAAAATGATAAGGGGGCTGGGGCACATGACTTATGAGGAGAGACTGAAGGAACTAGGCTTATTTAGTCTACAGAAGAGAAGACTGAGGGGAGATTTGATAGCAACCTTCAACTACTTGAAAGGGTGCTCCAAAGAAGAGGGAGGTAGGCTGTTCTCGATGGTAACAGAGGACAGAACAAGGAGCAATGGTTTCAAATTACAGCTGGGGAGGTCATGGTTGGATATTAGGAAAAACTTTCTCACTAGGAGGGTGGTGAAGCATTGGAATGGGTTACCTAGGGAGGTGGTAGAATCTCCATCTTTGGAGATTTTTAAGGCTCGGTTAGACAAAACCCTGGCTGGGGTGATTTAGTGGGAGTGGTCCTGCTTTTTAGCAGGGGGTTGGACTAGATGACCTCATGAGGTCCCTTCCAACCCTATTATTCTATGATTCTATGATTGATTGAGGCCATTCTATCCCACCACAATATCAACACTAGATAAAAATCTAAATAAATAAATAATAAAATATGCTATAACACATTATTTTTTTCATGAAGTATATCACATTTTTCAAGTGAGGTTATAAGATTATGTTTATTATAAGGTATAGAAGATCCTTTTTTTAAAAAAGGAAGAATGACAGAAGCTATCATTTAAATCTGTTTTTCTCTAATCTGAGCTAGAAAAGTAAGCAGATTTCATTCTCTTGAATGCTACATACACACTATAGGTTTATAGACTTAAAGCACATTAGCTAGATGAATGTGTCATAGGAATCCTACCCCATCCATCAGAAAACAGCTTATTGACTTACAAGTTATCATTACTTAGATAAAATGTTTTGTACAGTTTGAGATTTTTGACATGCAAATGTCAAGGAAACTCAAAATAAAGAGGAAAAAAATTGAGAGAGGAAGAAGATGAAAGTCAATGTAAAGGAGCAAAATGCCATATATAGATCATTGTTCACATGGAATGATCACTAAAATAATGAAGTGAATATATTGAAAATACTAGCTGGAAATCAAGGAAGGTTTTATTGCTGTGCAGCCTGTTAGAAGGAACGCTGTTTAACCGGAAGTATTGGTCTCCTATGTGGTTTACCACAAGTGGGTATGTTTTTCCTTTGCAGTATAGAGCACTGTACAATAAGAAGGTGTATTATGGGGGATTTTGTCCTTCTTCTGAGGTGTAAGTAGTAGCAACTCACAGAGACAGGATACTGGATAAGATGGACTTATAGTCTGTGTGACAATTGGGGGAATCTGTGTATAACTTATTAATACTGGACAATTTTATGAAATTGTGTTTCTGTATGCATTTTGGTCACCTATCACCCATCCTGTATGGAAGAAGCTCCTCCAGAGCAAACAAAACAGTTGTTAAATTTAATGCCATGTTTGGACAATTGGTATGTCACACAGGCAGCTAAGGCTGGAAGATAAACTGTGTGGAATTGTTTATCTACAGGGACTGGAAAATTCCCAAACAGGAGAACAAAGAGGCAGGTGTCAGACAAGGGAGTTAAAAAGACAAAGACATGAGGTTTGGAAGGTGGAGGTCCAGTCAATGTCAAAGGAAGCTGGCTGAAGGGAGAAACAACACACTCCAGAGGAGATGCCACAAGGAGAAAGGTCCAGGAGATGGAAGTGGAAATCCTGAAAGAACATTGGCCCAAATCCTGAAGAACACTCCAGAGTTGTGAGGAAACTGAGGCAGGAAATGGTTTATATTGTTTTGCCTAGATATGTACATTCCTTGTGCTGTTTAAAGTAAAAAGTGATTGGTTTTGGAATCTTTTGCAAAGTGTGTATTATATGCTTCAACTTTCAAGCATCCCTGACGAGGTAAAATATAAACTAGAGAGGCTACAAGTTTGGAGCTCTGGGAAAGGGTGTGCTTAAGCTACTGAAAAGTCTGGGAAAGCTGGCAATAGTTTCAGGGGGTAGGTGGCTGGACCTCACTGATTGGGACCACAGTGACTGAGGTGGTTGGGATCTCAGCACTCAGAAGAGTTGCTAGACAGAGGAGCAACATGCCAAGAGTGTGCCCAGAAACCCAGAAAGACAACAGAGTCCAGTGGTGCCCCAAAAAAGGGAACTCAACTAGGGGTGTGACAGTCTGATATAAGGACCTGATTTTGCATTCAGATCCACATGTGTAGATTCTTTTGTCCATGTAGAATCCCATTAAAGTCAATGGGATTGCACACACACGCAAAGATCTGTCCACATTGATCTAATTGGAGGATTGGGACCTAGATTTGCAATGCATCTGTTCTTTGTTTTCCCCCAAATTACCTTTGCATCTGCAAACTGTAGATCTGTTTGTGGTGACTGTGGCCAGGATAAAAACTGGGAAAAAAATTCTATTGTGCTTGCTTCCACAAAATGAAAGGAATAAAGAACTTCATCGTAGTTTGAATCCTACTCAGAACCACAAATTTATTATGACATTTTCACCATGAAAATGACATAGGAGTACAATGGTGCCAGGGGCTAATGTAAAATAAAGCACATAATTTCATGTTAACAGCAGGGTAACTACACTGGTAATTACATAACAACTTATGCTAACATTACCATGTAATTACCAAGTATTTGTGCAGTTAACTTATTATATTCCTGCAGACAATAAACAACTACTAATGCAATTGTCTTCTGACTTCATGAATTGTATCACAATTAGCTATTATTTTTAAGGAGAAGCTATGATTTCCTCTCCTTACTAACTAAGAATAATAAAAAACCTTTTGCAACTTCTGTATGCCATATTAATAGAGTAATAAGGTGGGGGAAGTAATATCTTATTGGATCAATCTTTGCTGGTGCGAGAGACAAGCTTTCTAGGTTACAGAGATCTCTTCTTCGGGAGCATTGTGTAAGCTCAAAAGCTTGTCTCTCTCACCAACAGAAATTGATCCAATAAAAGACATTTCTTCACCAGCCTTGTCTCTCTGGTATCCTGTGACGAACATGGCTGCAACAGCACTGCATATAAATTAATAGTATTGCAGTATTTAAGACTAAGATGTAAAATCAGATGTACAGTATAATATGATAAAATATTATGAGCTTCTCAATTTACCTTTCACACTTCATTTTTTGTATATTTATTTGTTACAGGGGCCTGCACAGGAATTTAAACTTGAATGTGTTTGGAGGGCATGTTAGACACACACACACAAGACAGGTTTGCTTGACTTCCCCTCCAATTCTAATTCTGGGGATGCCTCTGGTGAGGAGGCCAGCAGAGAGGGGGCAGCAGTTCCCTGTGGAAGATGCACTCTCCGGGTGTGTCAACACTGGCAACTTAGGTTGATTTAAGGAGGTTTAAGTCAACTTAAACAAAGCCACGTCCACACTTGGCTTTTATTAAGTCGACGTAAGCATTTCCTTAAGTCGACTTAACACCTGGCTTTAGGTCAACTTAAGCCTTAAGTTGACTCCTTAAGTCAATTTAAAGCCAGTGTGGACGGGGATTAGCAGCTAAACTGACCTTGTTAAATTGACTTAATAAGGTCAACAAGGGGCTATGTCTATGCTAGAAAAGTTAAGTCCACTTTAAGACAACCTTATTAAGTCGACTTAACTTTTCTAGTGTAGACATGGCCTCCATGTCTCTGCAGTCCAGATATTGAGGAAGCAGGAGGGTAGTAGGCTGCTGACGGGACTGAGCTGCCTCCCTTCCCCTCCCCCCCCACACCCTTACAGCTGCTGCTTCTATTTCCCCTGCTGCTGGAGCCTGAGTACTATTGCTTGTTTTGTAGATTGGCTGACATGAGCCAGAGGGTTGGAGACGGAGGCAACGAATGGGACTCCAACACCAGGAAGCAGCTGTATGGGTGGGGGAAGGAGAAGCTCAATTGGCAGTCAGCAACGTTGCTGTTCCCTCTTTCCCTGGGCTGCAGGGACACACAAATAGGGGAGGGGGGGAGGCCCCTGCTTGTTCCCCCCTTATGCATGCCTCTGATTTGTTATGATTATAGTAGTTGCTTCTTTTGATCATGCAATTTAATAAAGACAAACTGATGGCAAATACTATGGAATTATAGAGAGCGCCTCAAAACTGACTACATAATCCTTCAAGTTTCTGTGTGAACTGTGGCCCTTGTTAGCACAAGGGAAACCACAAAGTGCTTGGGGCATGGGAGAACAGTTAGCGTTTGAGAAACAAAGTCCCACTCAAAGCCACTAGAAAGATTTTTCTTTGAAATATTTTATTCTGTGCCTGTAATGCAAGAATCTTAAAGGTGAGAACAGGTGAAAATGATGAAAGCAAAATTGTATTTGAACTACAACAACCACATTTTAATTTTAGTATCCATGTGAAAAGGCGGAATTCATTTCAGGCACTTAGATCTCAATGAGCTGCTGAACCTCAGATTCCTCATAAAGCAGCATTCACAAGAACACTGACACATAATGGAACTCGAGAACTGTTAGCACAGCTAATATCGGTGAGCACACACCCCACGGCTATATTCCGTTTTACTCACATACACTTCTATCTGCCATCTGTTCAATATAGAATGGAATAAATCCTTTTTGATGTGTGTTAACAGTATTCCTGGATCAGTGAAAAAAACAGGGGAGAGGATGGATAAAAACATTAAAGGGAAACTGTAACACAGTGTGAATTGCAATTTGATAATCTGAGTGGTTATGGTTGTAAAATTTTATTGGCACCACTGCCAGGACTATGATGGAAGAAATATACACATATGCCATTGAAAACAAATGCAGCACTAGTTACTTTTTATTCTGCTAACATATTGTAAGGAAACTTGCTTTCCAGAGCAAGGCAAGACTGTGATATTTAAGTAACTGATGAATAGAAAACAAGAACAACAACAACAACAAAAAAAAGCTGCAACTCCAAGGGTGAACAAAGAAATCCTTGTAATTCATATGACTGACATCACAGCTGAGGGGCACAAATTTTACTGGCCAGCTAGCTCAGTTAAAAAATATAAAAATCTAGTTAAAAGCAAACCAAGCAGCCAACTCAAAATGTCACCCTGATGTAAAAAGAAAATGTAATTAGTAGAGTAGTATGAATAATAGAATTTTTTAGCTGTCTGGCAATTCTGAAAAACCAGGGAAAAAACTTGATTAGAACAAACAAAAACATTTGGCAAATTGAAAAGAGGAAAAATAGTTTCAGGTCAAACAAAACAATTTATTACAACAACATTGAAACATTTTATTTTGAATAATAACAATTTTAAAATATAAAATTACAGGAGATTTTTGAAGCAAAACCTTGGTAAACCAAAAAATTTAACTATTTTGATTCTTTTGGATTTTTTTTTCCAACCAAAGAAATTCATTGAAACAGATTTAAATTTATGACATTTTTTGGTGTCACCAAATTCGCATTTTTTACCTAAGAATGTTTTGTTTGAAAAATCTTGCCAACCTGTAATATCTAGTCTTATGAATAGTCATTAATATACATTACACCTAATTATGCCGTGAATGGCTAAACTAGTACACTTGTGTGCATTTTGTGGCTACTTCATTACCACAATTTTGCCAATATGTCTTTTTGTTTGTTTTATTTTTTAAAAAAATTCTCCCTCTCAAAGGCTGTGGGTGAGGGTAAAACTTCCATTCATTTCAGTGGGGCCAGGCTTTAAGTTAGATAACAGATGTGTTACCAACCAGTAGGCTTAAAGTTAGATGCAGATAATTCTTGGTGCATAGCTTTTTTTCTGCTGATAATGTATTAGAATGCGATCAGTTGGAAGGGACAAATTGAGGTAGCTCTTCACCTACCATTTAGTCTATGGACACCCTGCAGCTTATGTTGGTTCAAGTTATGTCACTCAGGATGTGTGAATAAGCCATCCCCCTGAGTCACGTAAATTACATTGAGCTAAGTGCTGGTGAGGACAGCACTGTGGCTTCAGGAAAGCGTCTCCTGTGGACATAGCTACCTCCGCTCCTGGGGACTGGAGTAATTAATGGCTTAAAGCATCTGGCACAGCTGCAACAGTGTAATGTAGCTATATCCCTACATACCCAACTGCTGTTAATTATAATACCAATACAATCGAAAGATGTGAGAATGGGCTTTTTCAACATCAAAGGAATACTCTATAATACTCCGGACATGTTCCATTCAGATTCTTGATTACAATTTTGGAGCAACCAAGAAGAGACTGCCATGGGGTATGGAAAATCCACCTCTCTGTGTGACGTTGTTATATGACCTAACTCCTGGAAGCTTATGCCCGAAGAAATTTGTTAGTCTTTAAGGTGCCATAGGACTCTCTCTTTTTTTTGTACATTAAGAATTTTTGTGACATGGTAGCTATATCAGTGTAAAACCATAGTTCACTGCACTGGTGAAAAGCAGGTGCAATTTAAACCAGGTTAAGTTACAGTGGTGTAGTGGATCTACATTGGTAGTGTGGTGGTAATTACATTGGTGTAAAAATCCCTAGTGTACACAGCTCAAGATCTAGAAAATCTTTTTCAATTATTTATTACACAATAAGGGCCAGATTTTGACTTCCTAAAGTGCTGTCATAATTCTGCCCCTTGCAAAGTCAGGTCCATATACCAGGAAATCAGATATGATGGTTATAGAGGCCACATTGGAGCCTACACAGAGGGAAAGATAAATATAGTTGTCTCTGCTCAGATGTCCAAAGATAGAGCCCAAATTCTTACCTTTTTAAACACTACAAATTATGGACTTAATAAAGACACTGGATGTATGGCTCATTACAACAGTGTAAAACCTACTAACCTATCTGTGTTCTATGATTGCAGACTGCCCACTCCACCTTGAATAGTCTCTTACACAACATGTTATCTCCTTATGCCAGGGGTGTCAAACTCAATCACATGAGGGGCCAAAATCTAAAACACAGGCTAAGTTGCGGGCTGAATTTTTTATTAAGATGCTTAGTCTTAGTAGAAGTATAGATCCTTCCTCACCCTGAGACACCATATCACATGCCATCCTCGTGCATTAATCATGTTCTGAAAATAACAACAAGCACAAAACAAACTGTAAGCAAAACAGTTAAATTACAAACTCAACAGTTTTTTAATACATTTATCTATAATTCTATATTTGAAATTTAGGTTTTAAAATTGCTCACCTATTTGTTTTCTGGCCAGATGTCTGAGACCGTTTTCCCCTGGTCAGTAAGTCAATGTCTGGTTTTATGTCTTGTGCTATAGCAACCCGCAAAACAGCGTGGAGGTTGTCATCGGTGATGCGTGATCTGTGCTTGTTCTTGTTTAGATTCATTGTTGAAAACATCTGTTCGCACAGATAGGTGCTCCCAAAAATGGACAGAACACGGGCAGCATGAAGTCAGAGCTGTGGCATCAAGTCAGGGGGCAGTAGACGGTAAAAGTCCTCTATTGCAACATCCTGGAACTTTGCTCTCAGGCCACTATCGGTTTGAAGCTCTATTATCTTCATCTGAAGGTGATGGGGGTGCACTGTTGATGTTGGCTGTGAAAGGATTGGCAAAGATGTCAAAGGCAGAGTGCTGTGCTCTGAAGTCAGAGAAGCACCGATCAAACTCATTAATTAACCGGCTCACATTGGTAGCCAACCGAGCACAAGGAAAAGCACCGGAAAAGGAGGTTGAGATGCTCTGACAAACAGGAAAGTGGGCAAGATTGTCCTGTTCCAGTTGGGACTTCCATAAGAGAAGTTTACACTGGAATGCTGTGATCATATCAGACATCTTCATGATGACTTGTTTGTATCCCTGCAGCCTCTGATTCAGTTGGGCGAGATGCTCGGTTAAATCACACATCACAGCAAAATCACAAAGCCAGGTTGGATCTGACAGTTCAGGCAAGGGCTTTCCTTTACTTTGCATGAAAAGAGCGATTTGTTCCCTGAGCTCAAAAAATCGTTTGAGGACTGTGCTCCTGCTCAGCCACCTTACTTCTGTGTGGTATGGCACGTCTCCATGCTCTGCACCCACCTCCTGTAAAAACAGCTGGAACTGGCGGTGATTCAGGCCATGCACCGGTATAAAGTTTACTGTTTTCATGACCGTGGTCATTATATCATCCATTTCCAGAACCTTACCACACATAGCTTCTTGACGGATAATGCAATGATAGGTAATCAGAGGTGTGTGGCAGTCACTTTTTAGCATTTTCTCCTTCATTAGTCCAACCAAGCCTTTTTTTTCTCCACACATTGCAGGTGCGCCATCGGCAGTTAGCCCCACCAACTTTTCCCAGGGTAATTTAATATTATTTACGGACTTCTGCACCGCCTCAAAAATGTCCTTCCCCGTTGTCGTCCCATGCACGGCAGCTTACATCCAAGAGTTTCTCAGTGACAGAGAGGTCCATCTTCACGGCTCGTATAAAGATGGACAATTGCGCTGTATCAGTATTGTCTGTGCTTTCATCGACAGCTAATGAAAAAGCCAGATAATTGCGTGCCTCTTCGGCCAGCTGTGTTTTTAGATTTCCTGCAAGATCCCGAACTCGGTCTGCAATGGTATTTCTTGACAAACTGACGTTTTGAAAAGTCTGTATCTGGTCGGGGCACACCTGCTCACACACTTTTAGCATGCATTGCTTCAAAAAGGCGCCCTCTGAAAAACACCTGGAAGCTCGGGAGATTTCTTCAGCCACAATAAAGCTAGCTTTCACTGCTGCATCATTTTTGGCTGTAGCTTTAGTAAACATTTTCTGCTGCGATTGCAGTCTGCCTTTTGATTCTTGGACAATTTTATGTCTTTCTTGAAGGGTATATTTAGCATACTTAGCTCCATTTTTGGTGTCAAAATGCCGACGTATATTGTACTCCATCACTGACACTGCCTCATAACACAAAATACACACTGGTTTGTCTTCGCAAAGCATGAACATATATTCGCTTTCCCATCTTTCATTAAATTGTCTCCCTTCTGCATCAACTTTTCTCTTGTTGGACATTTTGGGAGTGATTGCTTTCTTGTTCTTAGCAGCCTTTTCTGAGGTAGGTGTACCTGTCCTATCCTGGCCTGTCTTGGCCTGTCTATGTGAGGGGAATGGAGCCACTGACTGTGCTGAGGTGGAGGCCTGTGTCTCTGAGTCTGGAGACATTGCTACTGTAGGATCCCACTGAGACTCCATACCTGTTTAGTTGCTACTGGCAGCAGGTGCAGGATTGGGACTGGCACAGTCATGCCTAGTGCTGGGTCTCGGCAGGGAAGGGGTGTGCAGAAACAAGCATGTGAAGAAGCAACTTAGCTCACTGTTTGGGACTTGGTCCTTCTGCCTGTGGCGCGGTCAGGCATTTGTGAGGAGCGCCCTGCTCCAACCTAGCTTTTACACTGGGACTGGGTCCTTCTGCCTGCAGTGCAGTCAGGCACTTGAGTGGAGCGCCCTGCTCCTACCTAGCTTTCTGGGACAGGGTCCTTCTGCCTGCAAATGGGTACTGAGGCAGCGCGGTCAGGTGCTTGGATGCAGCACAGTCACTGCGGACCACATAAAATGGCCAGGCGGGCCGGATTCGGCCCGCGGGCCTTGTGTTTGACATGTGTGCCTTATGCTAAACAATTTGTTCCACCTTGTAATTAGCTGTGGCACTGAGTACTTTTCTTAGAGCTGAAGAGGAGCTTGGTGTCAGCCCCAAAGCTTGTCTCTCTCTCTCCAACAGAAGTTGGTCCAATAAAAGGTACTACCTCCCCCACCTTCCTTCAGCTAATGGGACAGCAAACGTAGAGTATGGGTCAAGTTTGATCTAGCATCAGTATGATGAAGAGGAAGCAAGGCAGTGTTTTGAGTATATTTTATGCACTGCCAGTTGGAGTCAAATCCAAGACATTTTGAAGAAGTCTGGTTGTTATGAGATTGCAGTATTACTGTTTATGAAGGTCCTGGCTAGTACAACTAATTGAGTGAAATAAATTCCCCCAAGGTCACTCACAATGGTTACAAACAAATTTCCATTATCTCATTTTGGCTCAGGATGATTATGAAAAGTAAGAGTAAATAAGAGCTACCATAATGTTTAGTAATGTTTGTATATTTCAATCGATTGCTTCGGCTGTCTGAAAGCAACATCAGTCAGACAACTGGAAAAATCTAGTGATCCCAGAACAAAAATATCAGACTTGAATAGTGCTCCATTGTTTTACCTGTTCCAAAGGGGCAGCAGTGTTAGTCTATTGCAGAAAAAACAGAATCCTGTGACACTTTTAAAGACTAACAGCTTTATTTATCACATGAGCTTTTGTGGGAGAAAATCCCACTTTGTCAGTTCAAAGCATCTGATGAAGTGGAATTTTCTCCCACGCACGCTCATGTGGTAAAGCTGTTAGTCTTTAAAAGTGCCACAGGATTCTGTTTGTTTTACCTGGACACGTTTCCTCTGACTTCAAGTATTGGGTGAGGTGGCAAGATAACTCTTTAAGTGATTTTAAAGAAAGTGTTTGCCCTCTAGATGCAGGAGGGAGAGGGAGTCCAAACTCTCAGAGCTCCAGTAAAACAATCTGCTTTAGTGGTTCTGGGCGTGACCTGAACACCATAAACACAGCTTTATTTCATTCATTTTGAGGATTAACAATCTTTGTGTCAGACTAGATAACCACACCTCCCACACCTGTCAAAATATATCTACAGAGTGTGTGGGAAAGTTCAGTTCCTAGACAAACCTTCCTGTTTTTCCCTTTGGAATTCTTTCTTTAACATATATCCGTTGACCTGTAACATTGCAGCTGTTGACAATGTCCCTTTTAGGCCACCATTCAGCTGTAAACTGAAAATCCCTTGCCTGTGAGATCAGTCAGTAGAGTATATGCTGTTACAGAATATGAAATAAGTTGCTGGAGATCTGGCAGTAAAATAGTTTGGGCTGTTTGTGTGTGAAAGACTGGATTAACTACACACAGAGAGCACAGAGGTTAGCTATCTATAATTCACTTGAGGCCTTCTGTACTGTAAGACTAAAACTGTGTTACTTGAAGCAATTTTAAACGTGGTTTAAAATCATTCAGTCTGCTTCCGTTTATAGTGTATGGGGTCAACTTTAGAAAGCATATAAGCTTACTATGTAGACAGGGGCCATAGGCCTATGACAAAACTGAGTTTTAATTAGCACATGCAAGTATTTGCTTGTGCCCAAGTGATCATCCATCCAGTCAAGGAACAGAATCAATATCATGTGCTTTATCTGGCTAATCACAGCTGGGCAATACAGATGGAATTTTCAGTATTGAATATGTGCAGCAAACTTCACAGTGTAAATTATTTTTGAATAAATTAGAATAATGAATACATTAAAGGAAATCACGATCTGCTCACAGATATTCCACAAGCAGAAAAAGAGGCTAAATTAATCTGATAAATTATTCATTGCAAATTATTTGCTTAGCTCTAATTGTGTTTATTATTACTCATCTGATCTAGAAGAACAGCAGAAAGTCAAGGCAGTAGACAGGATGAGGCAGGAAGTGAAAAAAGGTACGATTGCTACCTATGTGAATGATAATAAATAACTACAGCCTTGCCCCGAGTGTGACTGCTCCTTCTGCACCCCAAACAAGAGTAGGCCTACCAATTCTATAGGTGTTCCCTATAGAATTTTTTTCCCCCACATTCTTCTGTGGTAGAAAACTGTTAGGCTATGGGGAACTCCTCATCTGATTATCTGCTTTTCAGGATCAGCCATGAGCTGCGTGGGTTCTTTCCACTCCTTTCCTCCCCTTTTTCCTGTATAAAAATAGTTGTTGGTCTTTACTGTTCCTCCCTCCCTCCCTCCATTCCTCTTTACCCTTGTCACTCAGGCCTTGGAGTAGAGTAAAAGGCCTGTACTGTAGCTACCCTCCAGGCCTGCAAGGAGGGAAAGAAGTCTCCACTGGAGTTGCCATCTTCTTCAGGCCTGTGAAGGACGGTGAGGGTGAAGAGATTCTGTCCTGCCAAGCGGGGGAGGGCTGAAGAGTTAGCTGCTTCCCTAGAAATCTGGGGGGACAGGGAGGAGGATGAAGTGGGGCTCTCAGAGTAAAATGCCGGGGATGGAGAGGGCAATTAAAGAGACACATATGCAGGGAGAGTGAGACTGTGAGGGTCCCCTGCCTTCCCCTGACAGGGAGGAGAAACAAGTCCCGCAATCAGTTCTCTTTACCCGCGTCTCCCCCCCAAACACAGACAGCCAATCAAATGCATTCTGGCTTCTCCCCTTCCACAAGGAATCACTTCTCCCTCTTTTCTTCACACCTCTGAATTAGTTCTACTCTCTGCTCACCCTATATTTCTCTCTTTTGCTCTCTCTCTCTCTCTCCAGTGCCTTCTTTACATCCCCCTTTCAGGATGGGTCTCTTTCCATCCTCCGCACTGGCACATTTGTATGCATCTGCACCATTTTATTTTTTTCAAATTATGCAAATAGAAGATGTGATGGTTTAATCCTGACGATATTCACAGATATACAAGGACAAGGAGAAACACAGTCCCTGAGGTCCAGGAAGTGGGCAAGCCTAGCAGGGAAGCAACTCACACAGTTCTAAAGACACAATCCCTCCTCGAGTGGCATTTGAGGTGATGCAGTTCCCCACTGATTCCAGTGAATGGCTGTGCCCTGAAAGCACAATATAGGCATGTCATGACAAAGTACACTGATTAATTTTCTTTGGTTCTCAGGTTGCTGAGTAGCCAAGGAAATCAGTGCAGTATTCCCAGCCAGTAACTGTCTTCAAGTAACATGATGCCACCACAAACAGGAGTACATACTGAAGAATGCTGTCTAAATATCTTCCAATGCATGGCCTCAATAATTCTTCTAAGCTCTGTTTTTATGTTGAGGCTATCAGTCAGTAACCATAAAATTTGCAATACAACAAAATGAAAGTGCTCTGTTTAACCATAGTAACCCACTATGCTTCAGATAGCCTATTTCACTTCAGAATATGAAACAGTGGGGCTATTTTTTTTTTCTTCACATTATAGTGAGAAAGGGAAACATTTTTTGGCTTTGTTTTTGTTTTTTTTCCCTACTTTGTAGAGCGTTTTGCCACATAAATGTGTATTGAGAAGGGTATAAATTTTGTCATGAGCATAGTATTTGACCTCCCCAGAACGAGTTGGCTCAGGATTCCTGTTCTCAATTGTAATTATATTAATTAAGTCCCAGTTCATTTCTAGTCTCTTGAAGAAATGCCATTACCACACCATTATATAAACCATACAGCTATATGAATATGTGAAATGATTCCAAAGCTTTGAGTTCATAAAAACAAATGTTGAGTTTGATGAATCCAATAGTTTGGGTGCAGTTTATGGGTCTAACATGAACCTTAGTAGTGTGACAACAGAGTCTTGTGGCACTTTTAAAGACTAACAGATTTATTAATCGCATGAGCTTTCGTGGGAGAAAATCCCACTTCGTCAGACGCTTTGAAGATAGGAAAGTTACAGAGTGGTGTATTAGTAGTGTATTACACATACACACAATCACAAATTCATATATATTTATATCTTTAAAATTAATTCATTTTCTTTTACCTTTTGGGAATCACATTTATATGGAACTATACTGTAATAATCTACTGAGAATTTTTCTGTGCTATAGTTAATGGATTTTTCATTTGGAGATCCGAAAAGTTTTATTTGTGTGTGTTTTTATTTTATTGTGCATTCTATTCATGCTTTATATTATCCTGCCAGCTTTGTCTTCAGCTGAACATATTATTTTTTTTCTTTTCCCCTCCAAGTGATTGTTTGCAAGAGGATTTGCATTTGAATGGATGCGGAAAGTGCATTAACAACACCTACACTAACAAAGCAAAAGCTGCTCACTGCCAGACATGAATGGAAAAAAAAAAATCAATTAATGTTTTGTGCGAGGAGTGCTCAGGTATCTGCATTTTAGGCACAGACTTTTCATTAGATTGTATTTAATACAAGCTGTTCATACAGCATTATATGTCAATAGCCTGATCAGAAAAGAATAGTTACCAAAATATAATAGTGTTGTATGATATCTATTTTCAGCATTTGGGTTAGATTCTGAGAACCTCAAGCAAGCATAGACTTCAGGATGTGTTCTTAAGTTCTGCCAGTTTACACCTTTGTTCATTTTCTAACAGAATTAAACTGCATGATTTTTTTTTTTAAATACACTGCTCTGACGATAATGTATGGTTTTTGTTGTCCACCCTCAGACAATGGAAATTTTGCTAATGGCCTGAATGTATACAAGAGAGAGTGTAGATATGAACAGAACTGTTGTGACTTGCATATAAAGTATAAATTTAAGATTATCATTTAAAGTTATGCGTGAGAAAATTAAATTGGACTTGGCAAAAGGATTCTATTACTGAATAATATTTTCCCTTTATTGTTAATTATTTTATGTTTACAATAGTCAGTTTAAATGTATATTATTTATACAGTTACACATGATTTCACATAAATAATTTACAAGAATATGGAATTAATTTCTAATTAACTTTTAGCTCTGTTGCCTTGTAAAGCTGCTTTAGATTAAAACCCTCTCTCTTTCCACTGAGTCCTTGAAGGGTAGCAACTGGCATAATTGCAGACATTCATTTGTGGCATATTTATATTTAGCACATTTTAGTAAGTACCATTGATTGCAAAGTGAAGAGAGAGAGAGTAAAAAGATAGCCTTGAAGCATTATTTGTCTTTGTATTTTTACGTCTGCACAAGAAAAATAGATCTGAGAAATTTATCAGAGTTCTGAATATTATATGGCACTAACACCTATCCTAAAACACAATTATTGTTTATTGACTAAAAACAATTTGCGTATACTGTGTGCACTAAAGAAAAATCCATAAACATCAGAGGTAAATCATTAACAAGTCTTTCTTGTTTATAAGGATAAAAAAAACTATATTCCCCTATCTGTTAATGTGGAATAAGTCTAAATAAAGCAAATTAATTGCTTTCAATGAGATTTGTAATGCAGCAGTGAAAGAATTTGATTTCACATATTATGGTTAGTGTCCTCCATATCCGTGCCATAATAAGTGTAATAAATAAAGGCAGATTCTAAAGCCAGATGCATAGCTCCAGTAATTGATACGCAGTCTGCATGAGAAACAATGATTTCCAAATGAAACAACCTAAGCTGAATCAGACGATTTACAGATAATTTTTGGAAGCTTGTATTTTGTTAAATCTTCCCTTGCAACTCTCTCTCCTATTTCTCACCCTTTCAGGATGCCTTTTATAAAAGTGAAAAGGTACAGTTCATATTTGGTGCTTCCACTAATAGACCCTTTTTCTCAGGGATTTCCCTAGAATCCCTCCTCTGAATTTTCCCAGCAACCCCCCTCAGTTGTCAACCAGTTATATGCAGTGTTACCAATTTAGTCATTTGTTGTAATGACTGAACAGAACTCACAAAGCAAAGGATTTGGAGGCCAGATCAATTCTCAATTGAGAGAGAGAAGAGGGTGGGGAAGGTACAGATGTTTTGCTTGGTGGTGCGGGCTCTGCCTAAAAGTTACAAACACTATTTGACATCCCCCACCCTTGTTAAAGATAGATCTAATTAGGCTCCATAGAGGTCTTTTGTTTTGTTAGGTTCCAAAGGGGTAGCTGTGTTAGTCTAGTTCAGCAAAACAAAGATGGAGCCTGGTGGCACTTTTAAAGACTAATAAATTTATTTATCACACGAACTTTTGTAGGAGAAAATCCCACTTCATCAGATGTTTGAAGATGGGGCTATCAGATCTGCACACAGTAGTCAAGGTGTGGGCATACCATGGATTTATATAGATCATAGAATCATAGAATCATAGGGATGGAAGGGACGTCATGAGGTCATCTAGTCCAACCCTCTGCTAAAAAGCAGGACCACTCCCACTAAATCACCCCAGCCAGGGTTTTGTCTAACCGGGCCTTAAAAATCTCCAAAGATGGAGATTCTACCACCTCCCTAGGTAACCCATTCCAATGCTTCACCACTCTCCTAGTGAGAAAGTTTTTCCTAATATCCAACCTTGACCTCCCCAGCTGTAAATTGAAACCAATGCTCTTGTTCTGTCCTCTGTTACCCTCGAGAACAGCCTAGCTCCCTCCTCTTTGGAGCACTCCTTTAAGTAGTTGAAGGTTGCTATCAAATCGCCCCTCAGTCTTCTCTTCTGTAGACTATATAAGCCTAGTTCCTTCAGTCTCTCCTCATAAGTCATGTGCCCCAGCCCTCTAATCATTTTTGTTGCCCTCCGCTGGACTCTTTCTAATTTGTCCACATCCTTTCTGTAGTGGGGAGCCCAAAACTGGACACAGTATTCCAGATGTGGCCTGACCAGTGTCGAATAGAGGGGTATTATCACATCCGTCGATCTGCTGGCAATACTCCTACTGATGCAGCCTAATATGCCATTGGCCTTTTTGGCAACAAGGGCACACTGTTGGCTCATATTCATCTTCCCGTCCACCATAACTCCCAGGTCCTTTTCTACAGTGCCGCTACTTAGCCGATCGGTCCCCAGCCTGTAGCAGTGCATGGGATTTTTCCGTCCTAAGTGTAGGACTTTGCACTTGTCTTTGTTGAACCTCATGAGGTTTCTTTCGCCCCAGTGTTCCAATTTGTCCAAGTCTCCCTGGATCCTGTCCCTGCCCTCCAGAGTATCTACTATTCCCCCCAGCTTAGTGTCATCCGTGAACTTACTAAGCCCGCAGTCTATCCCATCATCAAGATCCTTAATGAAGATGTTGAACAGAACTGGCCCCAGGAACGACCCCTGGGGCACTCCACTCATTACTGGTTGCCAACTAGACATTGAGCCATTGATTCCTACCCGCTGAGCCCGTTGATCTAGCCAGTTTTCGATCCACCTTATGGTCCACTCATCCAACCCATACTTCCTTAACTTGCTGATGAAAATGCTGTGGGAATCTGTATCAAAAGCCTTTCTAAAGTCGAGGTATACTACGTCAACGGCACTTCCCTCATCCACAAATCCAGTCATCTCATCATAGAAAGAAATCAGGTTGGTCAGGCACGATTTGCCCTTGGTGAATCCATGTTGACTGTTCCTGATCACTCTATTTTCCTCCAAGTGTTTCAGGATGGATTCTTTGAGGACATGCTCCATGATTTTCCCAGGGATTGAAGTGAGGCTGACCGGTCTGTAGTTCCCCGGATCCTCCTTTTTCCCTTTCTTGAAGAGAGGTACTATATTTGCCTTTTTCCAATCCTCCGGGACCTCACCCGTTCGCCATGAGTTCCCAAAGATAATGGCCAGAGGGTCTGCAATCACTTTGGCCAACTCCCTCAGCACCCTTGGATGCAGTTCATCCGGCCCCATGGACTTGTGCACATCCAATTTCTTTAAGTAGTCTTTAACCTGACTTTCCATCACCGATAATGACTTAATATTTTTATCTCACTATCTATCCCTCTCCTAATGGTTCCTAACAAGCCATGAGCTTTTTTGCTTGCCATTGCACATTGAGCAGATGTTTTCAGAGAACTATCTACAATGGACTCCAAGATCTCTTTTTAGGGTGGGAACAGCTAATTTAGAACCCATCATTTTAATATGTGTTGCTGAGATTCTGTTTTCCTATGTGTATTATTTGTATTTATCAACATTGGATTTCATCTGCCATTTTGTTGCCCAGTCATTCCTTTTGTAAGATCCCTTTGTAACTCTTCACAGTCTGCTTTGGACTGAATTATCTTGAATAATTTTGTATCATGAGATAAATCTAATAAATGGTCATGAAACACTTCGGTTTTTACTATCGTGCCATACAGCCCACCTTCGCCCTCATAGACTCACTCCTCACCAGTCCTCATTGAGAAGTGGACTGGACTGAAGAACTCAGGAATGTAAAGGTAGAAGAGGCTTGGAATTGCTTCAGATCAAAGCTGCAAGAACTATCTGAAGCCCACTTTCCAAGGAAGGGGAAAAATTCATAGTTAAGAGCTATAGACCAAGCTGGATGTGTAAGCATCTTGGAAAGGTGATTAGGAGGAAGCACAGAGCCTACAAGGAGTGGAAAATGGGAGGGATCACCAAGGAAAGCTACCTTTTGTAGGTCAGAACATGTAGAGATAAAGTGAGAAAGGCAAAAAGGTCAAGGAGAGCTGGACCTTGCGAAGGGAATTATAATCAATAGTAAAAGGCTTTTTAGCCATATAAATAGGAAGAAAACAAAGAAAGAAGAAGTGGTACCGTTAAAAACTGAGGATGGAGTGGAGGTCAAGGACAATCTAGGCATGGCTAAATGTCTAAATAAGTACATTGCACCAGTTTTTAATGAGAGTGAAGATGAGCTGGGGGATAGAGGTAGGATAGCTAATGGGAACGAGGTTGTGAAAGTGGAAATGACCATATCTGAGGTAGAAGCCAAACTTGAGCTGCTGGATGGGACTAAATCAGGGGGCCCGGATAATCTCCATCCGAGGATATTAAAGGAACTGGCTCATGAAATTGCCAGCCCATTAGCAAAGATTTTTAATGAATCTGTAAACTCAGAGGTTGTACTATATGACTGGAGAATCACTAATATGTTTTCTATTTTCAAGAAAGGGAAAAAAAATGATCCAGGTAACTATAGTCCTGTTAGTTTAACCTCAGTAGTATGCAAGGTCTTGGAGAAAATTTTGATGGAGAAAGTATTTAAGGATATTGAGGATAATGGTAATGAAACACAGTAAGAAACTAAAAGCCTTATTTACAGTTTCATAAATCAGAAATTTGTAAAACTGACACTGATGGAGAGAAGAATAAAGGAAGAGAATCTGGTATTGGGTACAAAAACATTTGAAAGAAAGATTCGTACCAGAGGCTATGCAAAGTAAGATAAAATACAACATGGCTTTACAAAAGGTAGATTGTGCCAGACCAACTTGATCCCCTTTTTTGAGAAGATAACAGATTTTTTTTAGATAAAGTGAATGCAGTGGACTTAATTTACTTAGATTTCATCAAGGCATTTGATACAGTTCCACATAGGGAATTATTAGATAAGTTATAGAAGATGGGAATTAATATGAATATAGTAAGGTGGATAAGGAACTGGTTAAAGGGGAGGCTGCAGCGGGTCATATTGAAGGATGAACTGTCAAGCTGGAGGGAGGTTACCAGTGGAGACCCTCAGGGATTGGTATTAGGACCAATCTTACTTAACCTTTTTGTTACTGACCTTAGCACAAAAAGTGGGAATGTGCTAATAAAGTTTGAGGATGACACCAAGTTGGGAGGCATTGCCAATACAGAGAAGGATCAGGATACAATACAAAAAGACCTGGATGACCTTGTAAACGGGAGTATCAGGAACAGGATGAAATTTAATACTGGGAAGTGCCAGGTCATGCATTTAAGGACAAATAACAGGAACTTTTTCTATAAGCTGGGGAAGCATCAGTTGGAACGGACTGAGGAGGAGAAGGATCTGGGAATTCTGGTTGGTCACAGGATGACTATGAGCCGCCAATGTGAGATGGCCATGAAAAAAGATATTTGTTTCTAGGATGTATCAGGAGAGGTATTTCAAATAGAGACAGGGAGGTGTTAGTGCCTCTGTACAAGACACTGGTGAGACCCCCTCTGGAATATTGCATGCAGTTCTGATCTCCCATGTTTAAAAAGGATAAATTCCAATTGGAACAGGTACAGAGAAGAGGTACAAGGATAGTCCGTGGAGTGGAGAGCCTGCCTTATAAGAGGAGACTCAAGGGCTATGTCTACACTGACAATTTAAGTTGACTTAAGGAGGCTTCAGTCAACTTAAATTAAGCCACGTCCACACTAGGCTTTCATTAAGTCGACCTAAGAAATTCCTTAAGTCAACTTAATGAAAGCATAAGTCGACTTTATAACTACCACTCATTAGGTCGACTTAAACCTCCTTAGGTCGACTTAACCCTTCCTTAGGTCGACTTAAGCACAGTGTGGATGCATAAGTTCACTTTGATAAGTCGACCTAAGGGCAGTTAGGTCGACTTAAGAAAGTGGACTAAGTCGACTTAAAGTGTTGTCACTTGTTAAGTCAACTTTAATAAGGTTGATTTTAAGGTGACTTAAAGTCGACCTTATTAAAGTCGACTTAACAAAAGTCAACAACTTTTCTACTGTAGAAATAGCCAAGAAGCTTGGCTTGTTTAGCCTAACCAAAAGAAGGTTGAGGGGTGATATGATTGCTCTCTATAAATACATCAGAGGAATACATATAAGGGAGGGAGAGGAATTATCTGAGTACAGCACCAATGTGGACACTAGAACAAATGAATATAAACTGCCCATCATGAAATTTAGGCTTGAAATTAGACGCAGGTTTCTGACCATTAGAGGAGTAAAGTTATGGAATAGCCTTCCCAGGGGAGCTGTGGGGGCAAAAAACATAACTGCTTTCAAAACAGCTTGATAAGTTTATGGAGGGGATGGTATGATGGGATAGCCTCTTTTGGAAAGTGACTGATTTTTGATCTTTGGCTACTGGTGGTGGATATGCAAGTGGCCTAAGAAGGGAGGGTAGATAGGGTGGGTTTTGAGTTATTACAGAGAATTGTTTCTTGGTTGACTGGCTGTTGAGACTTGCCCACCTGTTCTGTGTTTAACTGATCATATTAGGGTCGGGAAGGAATTTTCCCCCAGGGCAGATTGACTAAGACTCTGGGGTTTTTTTTGCCTTCCTCTGTAGCACAGGGCATGGCTCACCTACCGGTGAATTCTCTGTATCTTAAAGTCCTTAAATCATGATCTCAGGAGATAAATAACTCAGTCATAGGTTGGAGGCTTGTTGCTGGAGTGAGTGGGTGTGGTTTTGAGGCCTGTATTGTGCAGGAGGTCAGACTAGATAAACATACTGGTCCCTTCTGACCTTAGGGTGCGTCTACACTAGTAAATTAAGTCTGTGTCCACACTGGAGTTTCCTTAAGTCGACTTAAGCTGCTGCTTAAATTGACTTAAGGAAATTTAAAGTCGACTTTATAAAACCTACTATAAAGTTGACTTTAATGCGTAAGTCGACTTCTTAAGTTGACTTAAGCAGTGTTGACTTAGTTGACTTATGGCAAGGGGAGAAGGGATCCCCTGCTCCCTCCTAGCTGGGACTGAGCAGTCCTGGCAAGAAGGGACCGTGGGGGTTCCTTCTCTCCAGGACCCTCATGGGATCCCTTCTGGCTGGGACCATGCTCCAGCTCCCGGGAAGCCCCTGGAGGCTTCCTGGGAGCTGGAGGGCAGCCGTGCCGGTAATTGCCAGTGCTGAGGGCAGCTGGCTCTCCAGCTCCCGGGAAGCCACTCCACTCGGTCCCGGCTAGATGGGCTCCCTTCTGCCAGGGACCTGAGCGGTCCCGACCAGAAGGGAGACGAGCGGTCCGGGGCAGAAGGGAGCTCCACGCTCCCTTCTCCCCCCGACCACTTTGGGGCTTGCTGCCACAGGGAGAGCCAGCCCCATGTGGGGTTGGCTCTCCATAGACCTAACTAGTTGACTTAGACAGTCTAGTATAGACTCTCTAAGTCGAGTTAGTAAGGCCCACTTAAAGTTGACTTATTTAAGTCGACCTAAATCCCTAAGTGTAGACATAGCCTTAGAGTCTATGGGTATGTCTACACTTGCAATTTAGGTCAACTTAAGGATGCTTAAGTCGACCTACAGAACGCCGCGTCACACCAGGCTTTCATTAAGTCAACTTAACTCCTCCTCTTTAGGTCAACTTAAATCCTAAATTGACCTTATTAAATCGACTTAAAGGTGGTGTGGATATCTAAATTGACCTAATCCCCTAGGTCGACCTAACTGGCCGCCAGACCAGGGGATGGGCTGGGGAGAAGGGAGTTGTGTCTTGGGGGAGCTGCAGCTGGGGAGAAGGGAGCCACGGCTCGGGGAAGCCATAGCTGGGGAAAAGGGAGTCACGGCTCCCCGGCAGAAGGGAGGCACAGCTCCCCAAGAGAAGGGAGGCGTGGCTCCCCAAGAGAAGGGAGCTGCGGTTCCCCTGGAGAAAGGAGCCGCGGCTCGAGGGAGAGGGAGCCCCCGAGAGAAGGGAGCCACAACTCCCCCAAGCTGTGGCTCCCTTTTCCCCAGCCGCGACTCCCTGGAGCTGTGAGTCTCCGTCAGTCTAGCACCTGCCAGTGTGGATGCAGGCAATCGACTTAAGTTTCTAGTGTAGACTCTCTAAGTTGACTTAACAAGGTTGATTTTAAATCGACTTAAGTCGACCTTGTTAAGTCAATTTAACAGAGTCAACTTAGCTTTTCAAGTGTAGCCATACCCTATGAGTCTCACAACCCCCCATCCACAAATTCACCACCACCACCCCACTTCAATTCCCGGGGGAAACACTGCCATTGGACTAGACTGAGGCTTCAGGGCCAAGTGATGCTCTCATTTAAGCTCAGACTACTCCCATTGTCTTCAATGGATGTTGCATTGACACAAGTGAGGGAAAAATCTGGCCCAACATTAAGGGAATTCAGTAGGGTTAATATTGATGTAAACCCCGAATGCAGATGTTTTGCTCTCATGAAGATGAATCCAAAAAGGAGGAGTAAGGGGTAAGCCCTGTTTTCATTTACTACATTGCTGGGCAATTCTCCGTTGGTATAAAATGATCAAATTTCTTTGAGGTGAATGGAGAGATGACAATTTACAGTAGTTGAGGATCTGCCCCTGGCTGTTTGCACTGGTGTGTTTATGTACACCAATGTGAATTTTCTTTGCACAGAGAGGGCCAAAGTTTGCTAAAATTCTTGCATCTCCAGATCTGTGTCATGTCAATGAACTCATTTGGACTGAGATGAGCTTTGTGCATTACTCTTAATATGCATTCACAGTAGACTTTGAAATTGCTCCTTTAGCGCTGTTAATGCTTCTTTGTTGCTTAAAAACAATTTTCTATAGTATACATGGTATTATGATATTTGGTTTATGTTGTGAATATGTCACTACATATACTAAGCCAAATTCTCCCCTTGGCTACACTTCAAAGAACCAAATTCTATTTCTTTTACAACAATGTAAAATGGAAATAATGCCAATGACATTCATGGAGTTCCTCTGGATTTACCTTGCAACCCGTGACTTAAATTTAGCTCTTGACTACACTGGTGGCACTGTGGCTACCACACATACATGCTGCAGTGGAAAGCAGGCTGCATTTACAATGAGATGTGCAATTGCATATGGCAGAGAAAGGCTCTGGCAAGTGGGAGAAACAGCAGGGAAAGGCTCTGGCAGCCAGAAGCTGTTGGGGTGCATCTACACTGGCAAATTAGGTCGACTTAAGGACACTTAAGTCGACCTAAACAAAGCCGCGTCCATACTGGGCTTTTATTAAGTCAACTTAAGCATTTCCTTAAATCGACTTAAGGAAAGCTTATGTCGACTTAATAACATCTCATTTTAGGTCAACTTAAGCCTTAAGTTGACTCGTTAAGTCAATTTGAAGCCAGTGCGGATGGGGATTAGCGCCTAAATCGACCTTGTTAAGTCAACTTAATAAGTTCGACAAGGGGCTATGTCTACACTAGAAAAGTTAAGTCAACTTTGTTAAATCGACTTAATAAGGTCGACTTTAAGTCGACTTAAAGTCAATCTTATTAAGTCAACTTAACAAAGTTGACTTAACTTTTCTAGTGTAGACATAGCCTTGGAGTCTTTTCCCACTGCCTTCTCTTCCTCCGTTAAAAACAGGAATGTAGATAGAAGGGGGACTGCTTGGGTGTGTAGAGAACCATAGAACAGTATTTTTCAAACCTTTTTTCTTTGAACCTAGTTGAAAAGAATCATTTGTGTCTGTGACCCAGCAGTTACATCTTTGGGCAATGTATTCCAATCTTTTGGCGGTGGCAGCAGGGGGTGCTGCCACCCAGTACCTGAGGGTCTGCGACCTGGTACTGGGTCCTGAACCATAGTTTGAAAACCACGTCCATAGAGTTTATACCCTTAGGTTCTGGTGCATCTTGACTCACCTAAGCAGAGCCTCACTCTCCACACTGCTATTCATACCCAGTCTACGAGGAGCGTATAGTGTATGTCTCCACATGCCACCATAAACATAGATGTAGTTTTAGGTTGGCATCGCTACAGCACACAGAGATATGAAAAATCCACAATCTCAGGTACTGCAGCTTATCTCACCTAAACCCTGGTGTAGATGCAACTAGGCCAATGAAAGAATACTTTTGTCAGCCAAACTACTGTTGCTTGGGAAGGCGGTGTTTCTATAGTGATGGAAAAATCCCTTCTATCAGTGTAGTGTGCATCTACATTAAGGGGGTTACAATAGCATAGCTATGGTGCCATAGCTATGCTTCTGTAGTGCCATAGGGTAAACATGACTCGAGACCATAATTTGGAAAATACCCTGTTACTGGTTTCTTGGTTGTTTGGAAAAACATAGCAAATATAGTGCATGTGAGAGAGATTAGTAGGTAGGAAAGGGCAAGAGAAAAATTTGATGAGAAGCTGTGTGAGGGAAGGTGGATAAAAGATTATAGAGGGTAAATTAAATAAATTCTGAAGAAATGAAAAAAGAGGACTTTTTGAAGGAAAAGAAGAGAGACACTAACAAAGGGAGAAAATGAAAATGTTTTAACAAGCCTCTGAAGATTTTTGGCCGAAAAAGAAATAGATCATAAAGCAGAAGAAGATGTGACACTGGCAGCAGAAAAATCTCCTCCTTCTCCTATTCATCAAACTCATTCCTTGGAAAGTCCATTATCTTTTTCTTCTAATACAAGAGCCCAGTGAAAAGGCCATCCGGGAAAAGAAGTGTTTGTGCAATCACAGTGGAAGATTAAAAAAAAAGTGTACTGTGTCTTTATCGATTGTGCCCTCAGAATATAGCATTTCGCTTCAGTAGGATTTTTGTATCACAAAACCCATCAGAGAAACCTAAAGAGAAGGAAGCTTTAGAAAAACATAAATAAATGAACAGCAATAGATTGCCCTAGGCACATTCTTTGACTAATTTTGGTTTGTTGTTGTTTATGTCAGTTAGGTTCATTGACTGACTTCTCTTGTAATGCTTCACTTGCTTGTGTGACACCTTAGAAGCTAACTGTCAGTTTCTTGTGTTGTTTTGCTTATAGTTCTGTATGGAAGGGGAGGGCCCAGCTTTTCATATCCCATTAGATTTCTTATTTATTATAACAGGTTCCAAAAGATCATTGGAGGGAGGCCAGCAGTTATGTGCATTACACATAGCCCTCTCTGTGCAGGCCTTATTTTCTGTGTTTTCCCTCAGAAAATACTCAGAGGGAAGTTGAGAACATTGCCTGTTTGTTTATTTGTGGAAATATGTTAGAGCTGGTTAAAGTGTGACAGAAATTTCAGGAAACGAAAATGAAAAAAAACTGAAAAATACCCCTTTATTTTGTAAATATTTTTATACTTTATACTCTTATGGGATTAAGCCCAAGTAATCCAACAACTGTAGAGTCTGTGGAAGCTCCCTTGATCAGTGGTTATAGAAGCTGTTTCCCCTACTTTTTGGATATTCTTCCCTTTTGGAGGTAAATGCATAAAGCCGATTTCAGACTGATATGAATTCTTTGATTTAGTTGGGGAGGGGTTGGTCCTGCTTTGAGCAGTAGGTTGGACTAGATGACCTCCTGATGTCCCTTCCAACTGTAATCTTCCTTGATTTTGTGATTATTAATTCGGCCCCTTTCCCTCTCCAGAGCACAGTCTATGTGCAAAATCCTGTGTGTGAAAACTCCCCAGTGAAATCAATGGGAATTTTGCTGCTGATCTCAATGGGGGCAGGATTTCACCTTGTGAGGCTAACCTGTCTGACTGCCTATGAGTTTTCAGGGTGCAATCCAGAGAAATGAGGGCTCTGCCCAGTAATCATGGGTGCCTTACAATGCCTTGCTTCTGTAGTTACCACCTGGGCTGCTCACAAACAGCCTGTACCAGCATGCAAGTCATACCCTGAATGTCTGTGTATAGCTGCAGCCTGCCAGAATATTGTAGTAACATGTTGGCTTCTGCCAGCTTTGGTTACCACATGCAAGGTGACCCCAACACATTTCCCGGCCCAGATTTCCTCCCTCTACCCTCCAAATGTGTATTCTGTACAACATCATCCAGTTTCCTGGACAGTTCAGATAACGAAGGTCTGTATTTCCTGTAAGGGAACAATAAACAGCAACTTGCCATCCCAAATGGAGTGACCCATACAGTTCCCAACACCAGGTTTGAGTAAAGGAAAAAAAAAGTTTAACTACAAAGAGATGGATTTTAAGTGAGTACAAGTATTAAGGCATTAAAGTCAAAGATGGTTTCAAGAAATATAAAGATAAAATGCTTCTGACTACTAAAACACTACAAACTAGGCTTGCTTTACTGATCAATTATCAGGTCAGAATCCTTCCCAAAGTTAAAGCATTGGATTCCTTTGTCTTCCTAGGTGAAAAAGAAAGAGATGGACAGGGAGAGATAACTTCGGGTGCTTCCCCCCTCATTTTATAGTTCAGTTACCCTTTAAATTGCCTTTTCCTGAGAGTTACCCCTAGAAAAAAATATTTCCAGCTTATAGCAGGGAGACATGGAGTCTGATGAGGGAGATGTTTGCTAGATGCAGATCTGTTGATTCCTGCCCTCTTTCCTTGCTAAGAATGGCCACATGATAGGCAATGGCTTTGATGACACTTGACCAGGCATCAATTTGTGCTTTGTCTTTGAGAAACTGCTTTACCTACTTCCCAGACTTGTCTTATAAACACACTTCATCCAGTTTATGTTTATAACTTTACATATAATGTTGCTTATTTTTTACCATGATATTATTGACCAGCAAGTTACTAGTTTTACAAGGTATATTAAGGACAAATATTGTACTGTATTCAGGAAGGATCAGAGGTGAACTTGGACTATTGGGGGCCCTAAGCAAAGACCCATTGTGGGGCCCCCTTTAGGCCCATGGGGGCCCCCTATAAGCCCCTCTACCCAGTGGCCCTGGTTCCCCTGTATCCCTGGCTTCCCCTTGAGGCCGCCTGCCCCCTGGCACTGGACCCTGCCATCGGCACCAGCCCAAGGGACCAGCTCCTCCTCCTGCTTCCAACCAAGGCAGATGTGGCTTTTGGGGTAGGCAAAGCAGGCGACAGGGCCCCTTACTGCTTGGGGCCCTAAGTATGTGCCTGTTTTGCCTACCCCAAAAGCTGCCTCTGCAAAGGATGTGAATACAGACCTACATTTGGTCACACTACCATGGGAAATTATTGGACTGTTAAGAATTCTAGGGATGTGCTGAATATCTCTACATCCACGTAATATGTCCCCAAACACATCCCATCTCCAATACTATAGCAGAAGATAGATTCTTGCCCAGATAAGTCTTCATTCCTTTCTTGAAGACTAGCACTACCTTTGCTTTTATCCAATCCATTAGTATTTCCACAGTTCTCCAATACTTTTCAAAAATAATTGCCAGTGGTACAGTATATTCTTAACAATTATTTGGGTACATATAATCTGGACTGATTTATTTGTATATGCTCATATTGTCCATGCTTTGCCTTACTCTTTGGAAAGTTCTTATTGTCACCTCCTAATTATCTAGACTTCTTTATTTTACTTATAAAGATAGTTTAGAAAATGGGCCTCAGTATTCCAGAACAAAGAGTCTAGTGGCACTTTTAAAGACTAATAAATGTATTTATCGCATGAGCTTTCATGGGAGAAAATTCCACTTCGTCAGCTGCTTGAAGTAGTACAGATGAACAGGCGGAAAATAAATGCACACTTCCCTGCATTTATTTTCCTCCCATTCATCTATAGTTCTCCACCTTCAAGCATTTGACGAAGTGGGATTTTCTTGACTTAGCTTTAGGTCGACTTAGTCCACTTTGTTCAGTCGACCTAACTACCCTTAAGTCGACTTAATAAGTTAAGGGTTACTCCATGTCCATACCGTCCTTAAAATGATTTAAGGAGTCGATTTAAGGACTAAGTCAACTTAATGAGTGGTAGTAACAAAGTCGACTTAAGCTTTCATTAAGTTGACTTAATGAAAGCCTAGTGTGGACATGGCTTAATTTAAGTTGACTTAAGAATTCTTAAGTCAACTTAAATTGCCAGTGTAGACATAGCCCTTGTTTGTTTTGCTGAACTAGACTAACATGGCTACCCCTTTGGAACTCAGTATTCCAGTTCTTTGATCAGTATTATTATCTTCCACTATCTCGTTTATTAATGGGCTTATTTCTTTCTAGAATTCAGAATTCTTTGAGGGAATCAGCTGAATAGTAGATAAAGGAAAACTGATATATACACATTGGAACTTTAAAAAAATCCTTTAAGTCCATCACATCACTTAAGGAAGCTTGGTAGTAATGGAGTGAGACACAAAATACTGCCAGGGATTAGACACGGGACAAGAATAGAAAACAAAGAGGAGAAATAAATGGTAAATATTCAACATGGAATGAGGGTAATAGCAGGCTTCCCCAAGAATTTGCATTATGACAAGTTATTTGCTACATTTATTAATGATGTAGCATGGTGTGAACACTGATGCAAAAATGATTCAACATTTTTTGGTTATTTATCATTAGAGATGATAGTGATGGACTTCTTAAGACCCTAAGAACAATGCAATAAAACTGAATGTGCGATATGATTATATAGTTTATGTCTAGGAATTCTATTTCAATTAGAAGTTAAGAATGTCTTAGACGGGAGGGTGTGAACAACTATTGTCTCCTTAATGTTAAGGAATCTGCCAGGTGATATGGTCCCAGGGAGTATCCTGATGAGCCATTGAGGACATAAAGAATACAACCATTGTATCCTTAATGGCTCATCAGTTTACTCCCTGGGACCAGATCACCTGGCAGATTCCTTAACATTAAGGAGACAATGGTTGTTCACACCTCCCGTCTAAGACATTTCTCCAGAATGACACAAGTTAAAGTATGGATATAACATCAAATTCTTAACTTCTAATCAAAATAGAATTCCTATAAACTATATAATCATTCCCAGCAAATTACTACCTTTCTATTGATACCAAACATGACATAGTTCCTATGGATTATAGCATTTATGAGATAGCCATAGAAAATAATATCATAAATGCTTCCCTAAATCCAGACAGTGTCACACCGTGCCCACATGCCCTGCCCTTTGGGGGGCATTCCAGGCTCCCCCTGTGCCCCCCCCCGGCAGGTGTAGTTGGGGTAGCATACCCCAGGGCTACACTGGCTTAATTCGACTTTAGAAACTCGAATTAAGTCTTAGGTCGAGTAGAAAGGTGGTTTAATAAAGTCAACTTAATTTTCATTAAGTCGACTTAAGCAAAGTGTAGTGTAGACGCAGGGCACATTAAGTCGATTTAAGCTAAGCTTAAGTTGACTTAATTTACCAGTGTAGATGCAGCCCGTATGTGCAGGCAGAGGAAGGAAGAGGATAAAAATCACATACTGAATCAGGAGCATATTATCAGACCAACATATGCTAGTCTTTTCTCTTAGCTGTGTCCTTTCCAGCACAGTGTTTTTCCAGCAGAGGCAACTCTTTATAAAAGATTTGAAGATGTGTTATTCAAAATAACAGCCTTTTAAAAACTACCAATGTTTTTCCCCAGTTCTCTGTTTACCAAAGGATGAAATTTTTGAATCAGGATTGAAGCCATCTTCACAGTTTGCAGTATTGTTTCTGAATAGCTTGGTCCAATAAGAGAAAGGCTGAAGAAAAGGAAAAGCTAAGTGGGTTCTTAAATTAGAGATTAATAACTAATAGAATAGACATTACTATTGTTTAGGGTCCCAGTCCTGTAAACCTCACTCACTAGGAGTGCATAATCATGTTCTCTTTACTTCCCAGAGTTTTCCCTTGCAGTAAAGTAAAAAGCCTTTTATTTAACTTACATTTATTTCTTGTCATGCCATCTTTTTGTGATATCTTTTCTACAGATTTAAATTGGAAGGAAACCTCTGAATGAACAAGGAAAATTCCTCATATTTACAATACCTGAATTATCTCTGTTAAAAATATGATCAATATTCTTGGCTTAAAAATGGTCTTATTACTTTAACATTTCACTTTGACTTTTCCCAATTTTAAAAATGATCTTATATAATCTAAACTTTAAAATTTTAGTTTTTTGGACTTGTTAATAAATAATAATAGCAATAACAACAACAACAACTAGACGATTAATCTCAGGAGATCCTCATTAACAACACTATTCATTTCATAGCCTCATTAACCTGTCAAATATAAGCTTTGGATCACCTTTGTTAGAATCAAGGCAGGTTCTAATAAGCTCTAATTACAATGAATGAAAGGTCACACTTTATCTCTGATGGTGTTTGTGTGTTAGTGGATTGAGAACATTCCGCTTTGATTCAGTCTCAGGCCTTGTACACACTACAAA
Organism: Pelusios castaneus; assembly: GCA_007922175.1. Lineage (NCBI taxonomy): Eukaryota > Metazoa > Chordata > Testudines > Pelomedusidae > Pelusios > Pelusios castaneus. Next base: position 14,394,343 of record ML685772.1, on the reverse strand, counting down.
GTTATTGCGCGGTAAGGCTCCTTACCGCGCAATAACAATCAAAGCGTCCACACACTAAAGCTTCTTGTTGCGTGGCAACAGCCCTCTTGCCGCGCAACATGTAAACCACCTAAACGAGGGTGGTAAGGCTTACCATGGAACAGTTGTTCCATGGTACAGCCTGTGTGGACGCTTTTTGCGCTGTTGACAGCCTCCGGAAATGTCCCAGAGTGCCAAACCGGGCCACTCTGGGACATTGGAGCTGTCAAATATGTCAATTTCACTGCTCTAGCTGAGCAGTGAAATTGACATCGGGGATTGGGTGGCAGCAGAAGCTCCGGCAGAGCTTCTGCCGCCACCCGAACCCCTGGACTGAGCTGGGGGGCCGGCTCCGGTTCGAGCCAGCCCCCCAGCTCAGCTCCCGGGCTCCGGTGGTCAGCAGGCGCTTAAGCGCCGCAGCGTCTGCTGACACCCGAACCCCTGGACTGAGCTGGGGGGCCGGCTCCGGTCCAAAGCCCGGGAGCTGAGCTGGGGGGCTGGCTCGAACCCTCACCGGTTCGGGCCAGCCCCCAGCTCAGCCTCGGGGCTTCGGATGACAGCGGGGGCTGGCACGCAGCGCCCACTGCCACCAGAAGCCCTGCAGCTGGGTTAGGGGGCTGGCTGTGGACAGTGCATGGTGGGACAGGTGCCCACCATGCACTGCTCTTCTTTCGCAAAGGAGCATTCACACGGTGAATGCTCCTTTGCGAAAGAAGCAGCAATGTGTACATGAGAAAGCGCTATATTTATAGCGCTTTCCTTGTCCCGCAATAAAAGTTATTGCGGGACAAGTCTGTAGTGTGTACATCAGATATGTAATTTTCTGGATTTAGCTGGATTATAGCACTATTTACAGAAAGGCAAAAATAACACTGTAGTTGGGGAAGATCTAATTTAGTATAAAATAGAATACTATGCCCATCATTCAGCTGAGAAGCAATTGCCATGAGTAAGTCCCTGACATTGTGTATTTGGAACAGCTCTTTTGCACACATACACCCTGTGTATTTGTGTATATCAGCAATATGGTGTCTTCAGTCCACAGGAGAATACAGACTTAGATTAAGTAGGAAAGAGGTCATAGTCATAAACATGCATCCACAAAGAGCCAAGGTCCGAGCTCTTGTGCTTCATGATGACAGAGTCAGATTTAAAACTCCTAATGACAGCCATTTGCTTTTGCTAAGTGGGGCTGCAGTGGAAGATTTTAAAGACTTTGTCAGAGAGTTTATTGATTAACATTATTAGAAACCTGCTGGAGCCCACTGAAGTGGCCCATTTACTGTTTCTGTGGTCAGATACGAAATACATGGACTATAAAGTCTAATTGTTAAATTGCTTTTGAGCCAGATTATGGTTCATTTTTGTTTCTTTAGTTAGCCATGACACTGCAATAATAATTATTGAATTTCCATATGATTTTAGACAAAAGGGGGAAACTAAGGTGATCTATGGTTATTAGGTTCATTCTGGTTTCCCAATTCATTAACTAGGATTACAATGGTTAATTCACTGAAAGAGGTTACCAGGGAAGGGGAGATAAATTCTTGGTTTGTAATTGGCAAATTAATTATAGATAAAGCATTTTTGGAAAATGTGCAATTCATGGGATTATATTATTGCCACCCATGAATCACAGGCCTTTCTAGAACAGACTGGGTTCAGATAGCATTTATATTACACATACTGCTTTCTTCCAAGATCTCTGTTCTCTTTCCATAAATTTGTTTTGCCCTGCTCATCTCTAGCAATCTTCTGTATTTTAAAAGAAGCTAAAGACATGATTTATTAAGAAGTCACAGCAGAAACTTTGAGAGTCTGTGGCAGAGCAGAGGGGAGAAACCCCTCAGGTGCTTTGTGAATTCCACTGCTTCCTGGGCCTTTTTCAAGGAGCAGTGGGTGCTATCCAGGGTTCTCTGTTTCCAGTTCTTTCATTTTGACCCTATGACCCTCATGCCCATCCTGTTTTTCATTAGTTATCCCCCTGACTTACTTGATCCATTGGCTGGGGGAAGGGCTCTAGCTTTTTCACTCATGTTGCTGAGTAGGCTTGCAGCTGCCTGCGCAACCTAGTTGGTGCTCGGTGAGCCCTGGCTCAGAGGGCTGCAACAGATACCTGTCTGGTGATTAGGGTTGAGTCACAGCCTAGCTTTAACGAGGCAAGAGGGAGCAACTGGGGACCTGATCCAGGAGGGTATATAGGCCTGGGCAGGAAACCAGAAGGGGGAAGTGTGGTTAAGCAAGGCAGAGAGAATCTGAAGATGTAGATGTCTGCTGGCCTAGTGGGAGAGCAGAGCTAGGTATTTGTGGGAAATCTGGGACTGGAGTGAGGGGATTCATGGTGGACCTTGTAAAGAAAGAGCGTCAGTGATGAATGACTGATGAGTCATTTGTGGAGTCCTGGACACCAGGGAAGTGGGACCTGAGGTGCTGGAGAAGGTCAGGTGGGTCCAACCTGGTACAGAGCCAAATGCTGAGTAGGTAGCTCCTGAAAGTAATGATCGCTCACTAAGTGCATCCAAACAATCCAAATGATTTCTCAGTGTGTACACTACTTCCCTGCCTATTCACTTAGTCCTTTCCCATTGGTTACTACAGAACTTGCTTATCTGGAAAAATAACATTAGAAAAGAATTTAATGTGGTTCAGTTGCGTCTGTAGACAGTGATAAAGCATTTTGCCTTTTTGAAAAAGTTTAATCACACTGTACATACTCAACTTCTGATCATCATTTCAGCCTCCTCTTCCATATCTACTGGCCCTCTGCTCCCCTTCCTCCACACGTGCCTCCCTTGTTCTTAGTCCTTCTCTCCCTCTGTAAATATTGGAATCAAGGAGGAGAAGCCAGCACTGCCTGACTGGTCTGCTCTGTGGACAACCATCTCACAGAAATGGACAATACCCATTATCTCTTTAAAAAGTATAGTTGAGATGCATGAGTCTATTGCCTCAGGGAGGGAGGCTTGCTAGAGGCTGTGTAGACATGCCCATTGTGACAGCTAATGACAACAGATGCACTTCAGTGGAGGAAAACAAATGTGAAATAATTATTAATCATGTGTAAATATTGTAAAATTATTCCTTTTGTTAGATGACTTAGTAAAAGTATTCCAAAGGGGTAGCCATGTTAGTCTATTGTAGAAAGACAACAGAGTCCTAATAAATCTGTTAGTCTTTAAAAGTGCCACAGGACTCTGTTGTCTTAGTAAAACTATGTTGTTGAAAGATGCTTTTATTTACTCTGCAGCTGATCCTAGTCTCATTGAAGTCAGAGGGGTAGGACTGGTGGCTAGTTATACATGTCTGATAAAGGTGAATACATTGGAATTGCCCCCTAATAATTTATTCAACATGAATGAAAATTCAGTGGCAAAAATTAGCTAATTTTGACCCAAAAAAAGTGTGCCGGGGGGGGGGGCCGCGAAAGTGTGCCTATTTCCCTTGGCTTTCCTGGCATATAACTCTTTTGCCTACTTATATACAGCCGGTCCATGTTAAGCTACCACAATTTTTACAGGCTAAGCTCTCTTGGATGGAAGGTTTCCAAGGAAAATGCAAGTGCTGTAGAACAGGATGCAGATAAATCAATATAAGGCATGCTTCTCTGTAAGTAGGACTTAAATGAAAGCTCCAATTTAGGATGTCATCAAAGAAGCATTTATGCACATGCTTAAATTTAAGCATGAGTAGTCCCTTTAAAGTCAATGGGATTAATCCCAGGTTTAAACACACGTTTGCTAGATCAGGGCCTGTGTGCTTGGGAGGAATACTATTGCTGGAGTAGTTCTCTGGGTAAGGCACAAGGGTATAGCCAGCCATTTTCTGCCCCCGCAAGTATAGGGTAAGACTGGTCAAGGGGCAGCTTCTGGTCATGTGACGGGAAGCTGCCCCTTCCAGGGAGAGGGGCTGGGCTGGCAGTGATACGTACTTTGCCACCACAGCCATGGGGCCAGCCAGCAGCTGGTGGCCATGGTTGCAAGGGAGGCAGAAGTGGCCACCAAGCCCCGCATCTGTGAGTGGAGCAGTGGCTCTGGTGCTGGTGCCTTGGCCCCACTCATGGTCACTGGCTGCTTGGCAGCTCGGTGATGGTGAAGTTCATGCTGCTGCTAGGGGCTAAGCTGGGCAGGGCTCAGGGCCAAGTGCGTGGGCCCCAGAACCCCTGGGCCCACCTGTGGCTATGTCCCTGGCAAGGCAGAACATTCAGTCATTCTGATGGCACATTTTGCAACAGTAGGATGCTTAACACCTTTGTATCAGGATACCAGGTCACATTACTAGCTAGCAAGATATGAAGTTAATTAGATGTTATAATGTTAGTATGGAATTGCTTATGCTAATAAAACAAATATAGTGTTAAGTATATGAGCTTGTCCAGCAGAAACTTGACATTCCCAGAAGGCTAACTAGGGTTAAACTAAGATGGTTGCTCATCTATTTAATAAATGTGCTGCATCTTCCTTCCTACCACCTGAGCTCCTGAGTTTTTACTGAGCAGTTCACTGTATCCTGGCCAGATCCCAGCATGGCTAATACACTGACTCTCTGAATTCCATCAGCAATTGCACCTGGATCAATCATTTTTAATTTCTTGCTGTGTAATATTGGTGCACAGTGCTTGCAACTGTTCCTCTTATGGGACTGCAAAATTCCACCCGATTGTGGTTGTGTTTGTAGTGTAAGCAAAGTGATTCCTATATGAAGTTTGTAGAGTACTTTGGGATATTTCAGCACAGAAGGCATTGTATTGGCATTAGTGGGATTTACTAATGTTATTCCCTAATGTCTCACTGGGAGAACAAATCCAAATGAGTGTTTTACTGGTTTTTCTTCCAAATAAAGATTTTTATATTATCCTACTATAGCTTCTAAATTAAGCTAAAAAAAAATATCTTTTTTTATTTCTGCCCGTTCTGTGAGCTTTTGATATAATGCAGTTTTGCCAGGTGATAGCCATGGCTTAAAATGGCATTCCATATATAAAATGCTGTGTTAGAAAACCCAGGAGCATACTTTTTCGGTGCATCTGTTTTTGTTGGTGCTTAAAATGTGTGCATTTGGAGAGCAATTTGGACAGAAAGGATGTATTTGAACAGAGTAAGCTTCAACTTACTGTAAATTATGGTGCAAAAAAATTGAAAAGCAGTTTTTGCAGAAGCTAGTTAGCTTCTTTTTTATCATGGTTGCAAAATGAGTAATGTTCATTGATTGAATGTGTTAGATACAATATAGCATACAGGACACTGTTTGAGCAGACACAACAGAGAAACATCCAGTGTTTTGACTTTGACTTTAATAGGGTTGCTTTGATTATATAGTACATGCAATGCTGAGCTTGATTAAGTGACATTATTTCACTCACGTCTTTAAATTACTGACTACGTGACTTGTAGCTTAACCTACCCAGTTACTGGCATGTTGCAATAGAAATAAAATACACACGGGAATGACATTTGATATTCATTTAATTTTTATAATTTGCAATCAAGAGAACTCTAGAAATTATGCTTTTTAAAAAGATGGCTTAGGGAAAAAATAAATGTAAATAACATCTTCTGTACAGCTACAAATCCTAGAAAACTAAATATAAATAGGGACCCACAAAGTCAGTTACATAGTTCTACTGAAAATTGGGGCCTACCACTTTAAAGTTTGGTAGGAAGAATGTACTGTCTCATGGCAAGTCACCATTGCTGTGTCAAAACCAGACTTCTTCAGTAACAATTCAATATGGACTTTTGAGTACACCTTGTGCTACACAGGGAAAGATGCTGCAGTAGATTAACATGAACAATGATGTGCTCAGAGACTGTTCAGATTCGGCTACCATGCTGAGGGGAAGGTTAGGGTGATTTGACTGTTTATGACAAGATTTCTTAGACTATTCTTTGGAACTTTTAAAAATATTCCAGAGAAGCCCATTTTCCCTTAACACTCAAATATTCTTTGTGAACACAACACACATTTTTTGAAGAAGTCCAAGTGTCATGCTGACATCATCTCTCTCCAAACATAGAGCAAAGTAATCATCAACTATATTTCAGGACATAAGGAAACTGAAATCCTTCAAGCCTCAAGTAGACTTTCCCATTTCAGGAGTCAGGAGAAAATGGGATAGAGAATACACTACTTGGTAGCTGCCAGTAACAAAAGGCTACATCAGGTACTTGGCGACATCAACCATCCTTTCCCTGAGAGTATTGAAATGTTCCTTGATTCTGAGAGGCAAGTACAATCAGTACAGACAAATCTGGTAAGTTGTTTCCCAGTAAGAAAAGTAAAAACAAAGTAAATCAGAAAAGTTATTGATTTTCTTTTTCTTTCCACCCCGTTGGTGTTTGTGAAAGAGACTCAACTCTAGTCACCATTGAGTAGAACTGGAGTTTTGGATCTATGGAACCCCAAACTTTGTAGGGCTTGTTTAAAATCCATATCTAAATCAGATCCCAGTGCCATGATGAGAAGCTTTGCTACATAATGGGCTGATCTAGAAATTGATATCTGGACCAGACTTTCATAGCTGAATCTGAAACCTGACTTATACTACATTTGAGCCAGTAACCCAACAATAATGGTTAGCACTTACATAGTCTTTACTTTTTCGTATTACTGTGGGAACATCAACTAACTAATCCTCACAATGCTTCCCATAATGTAGGTAAGTTGGCATTATTACTTCCTATTGAACAGGTGTAGAAACAGAGATGTTAAGCAACTTTCAAGACCACACAGAGTGAGTCAGTGCCCAAACATGCATTGCAATTCAGAAGTTCTTGTCTCTCAGTCTTATATATTTTAGCCAATAGTTTATGTTGCCTCCAAGAAGTGAAAAGCTCACCTAAAAATGAAAGGTTCCACATCCCATGAGTAAATCTCTCAGTTAAAGAACTGAAGAAAAAAGAAAACATTTTCAGAGTATAACAGTCTTTAATAACTTGGAGTGCAGAAAATCAATGTTGTGCTTTTAAATTTGATTTGAAGTAGGAATATACTATAAAGCAAACACATCTCCTGTTATAAGTGCACTGTGATATGAAACAATAGGCCCCTTAACGCCACAACATCATTATACAGCACTATTTTGGTTCCACCAGCACTTTTCTTAGCTTTTCAGTGCATCCCAAGGTAAATTTTTATATACTATAATGTCAGAGGGAAAACAGCCAGCTGCAAAATGCTTTTGTTATTGATATTCAGTAGAATTACAGTGAGGAAAGCCAGGGGATACTGGCAGCTCTCTCTCTGATATTGTCATAGGCTATGTCTACACTTGTTAATTTAGGTCGACTTTAGCTAAGTCGACTTAGCATGTGCACACTCAAACTTTGAGTCGACTTAGGAGGGAACTTACAAAGTCGACCTAGAGCATCCACACTGGACGCCTAGGTCGACTTCTAGGGGCTAGAAGGACCTGGGACAGGTCCACAGTGGCTGGGGGGCACCTCTTGCCAAATGCCAGGGGGCTCAGCCTTTGCCCCATTGTACCTGGGTACAATGGGGCAAAGGGGGACAGGGACCTTGGCAGGGCATAGGGGCAGGGTAGGCAGGGCTCTGCCCTGCCCTGTGGGGCGGCATGCCAGGCTCCCCCTGTGCCACCCCCCCCGGCAGGGTGGGCAGTGGGGAAGTCCTGGAGAGCCCTAAGTCAACTTAGAGTTGAATTAGGGCTTCTCTGCGTCCACACTAGCTTAAGTCAACTTTAGAAATTCGACTTAAGCCTAAAGTCGACTTTAAACTAGGTTTAACAAAGTCAACTTAATTTTCCTTTAGTCGACTTAAGCAGTTTGCTTAAGTCGACTTAAGGAAAGTGTAGTGTAGACACAGAGTAAATTAAGTTGACTTAAGCAAGCTTAAGTCGACTTAATTTACAAGTGTAGACGCACCTATAGTGTGGAGTCAGGGAGAAAATGTAGATTCAATTATCCTTGGTACAATGCAGCTATGTAGTTCCTCGCCGATGAAATAATAAAAACACAAATATTTAACAGATAACATTAATGAGGAAGGTATTGTGAGGTAATGGATAAATTTTACAGGGAAAGCTAAGATAAAGTCTTCAGTGTGTGCAACAGACATTCCAACAAATTAGAGAACATGTGTCACATTCACACCTTTTCTCTGTTCATTTTTCCATTAACATTTGGATAAAGGAACTTTGTTTATATAGAAAATAAGTGTGCAACCTGGTGCCAACACTAGGTTAGTGATTCTGAAAGGAGCAGCAGATTGCTGAAGTAGAGGTTATGATAACAAAGCTATGCTGTTAATGCCCCTATTATGACTCTCTCCTGGTATCTGCATGGTGACTAAATGTGCCATTTCTCCCTTGTCTGATCTTTTCGCTGCTCATTGTGTGCACTGCTGATCAATAAGGACAGTTACAAATAGAAAAATGCTCAACTAACACAACCAAGGACAGACTTATTGAATTGTTCCCCAGGGAAGAGCCTCGACCCAGAGGCTATCATGGGTCTCCAGACATACGCTTCCTAAGCGGGGCCATGTATATGTATGCAACCCGTAATTACTGTAGAGGGGTAAATATAATGAATTGTGGTGGATGACACAAAGTAGAGGCCAAGACATTCAGACACTTCCCATGGTATATCAGATGTTTTATAAGACAGCACTAAGAGGGTAATTTTGTTCACCAGTCTGCTTGCCCAGATCTCTGACTTGATGACTGTTGCAGACATGTAGTCTTCCAACCTATGGCAAAATACAGATTTATGTACCACAATTCTTATTTTTCTCTGATAATGACTGTGCTGAATTTGATAATATACAGAAAGCTAGAGACCAGCACATTCAGTAAGTTAATTTGGTAGATCTATAAAATATTGCTGAACTCTGCTTAATAACAGCACAGCACCATGGAAACAGATTGTATTTCCAAAAGTCCAAGTCAGGCCAGCCAGCTGCTGACACAGGACTGTGCTTCTCACAGTTAAGGATATATTAAACCACTTGCCAGAGCCTTGAAACCAAAGCAACTAAATAAGCCAGACAAAATTCTGTTGGAGCCATGTAAGACCATGTCACACCATTACTTTGTGTTAATGTGATGGAAGAATATTCATTTTAAGTCTAACTATCGCCTATAATATTTCAATAGCATATATTTTCAAGCAACAATTTATCAGTTAAACTAATCATAAGCAGCTCAGAAAATAGCAAATTTAAAATTCTATAATAATTACCCAGTCCTGGTGCCCTATCTTCCCCAAATTACACAAACTGCTTCCACCTATTCCCTGAGAGAATTGGAGATTTGATAAGTTGATCACACCTAATACTGTTAGCTTCTTTGGTATAAGTGCAGGAAAAAAAAAATTACCATCGCTGCAATCTTGAACCTATTGAAATCAAAAGGAGTTTTGCCATTGACTTCAGTGGGACCAGAATTTAACCTCAGAAGTGTCAAACATAGTTAGAGCAGAAACTTATGTTAAGCATTTGTCAAACACCTATAAGCATTTAAATTAAATCAGTCTATTTATGAACAGGAATAAATTGTTTTGTGTAAATAGTTTGTTCTGTGCTATCCATAAATAATAGCCTTACTAGCCAATACGAAAAAAGAAAATATATAGCCCCATAACACAAAGAAAAAAATATGTTTTTTCTGCCTCATTAGGATCTGAATTTCTGTGTTACTGTTTTTGTTGATTTTCTATTGATCTTTCTTTGGGGGCTTATATGAAAATCTTCCCAGAAAGGCATCAAAAAAGTGAATAATTGTTTGTCTGAAAGAAACAGCCTGTATAGAAATGACAAATATGGCATGAATGAATATTTGTGGTTTGGACATCAATACGAACGTCAGTGTCATTTGTGAAAGACTGGTGGTCAGTGTTTTTTGGCTGGAAATTGGAGGGAGGGAAGGAAGGAGGGAGAGAGGGATTTGTGTAAATATAAATATATATTGATATATATTGTTTGTTTGTGTAGAGAGAAAAGTGTTAGATATCTAACAATTATTACAAAACATGGTTTTTGTGGTGAAAACACAAGAGTGGGAGTCAGGTGAACTGAGTTTTTTTTTTTTTAGGATTAAATCATACAACCTCTCTGTACTTCAATTTATTAATCTGTTAAATAGTGTATTACAGTCCTTAATTCATCAAATTTGAGATTTTGGGGTGGAAGATATTATGGAAATGGAACAATAAATCCATTTGTGTTCAAAGGCAGTTATTAGCCAAGTCTTTGACTACTGTGAATTTTTGGGGGGCACCCCTTTTCCCAGATCTTAGTGTAAATTGAGTGATAAAGAAAGAGGGATTGCCAGGTTATATTTTACTCCATCATCTTCCTTGATTGCTTTGGTAAATTTGTAATAATATTTGTAATAATGGCACCAAGTGAACTTTAAAACCACACTGTAAAGCATAACAGGTAGGGATTTGCTTAGTGGAAATAGAGTTAGTTGTTATAATGAAAACTCTCCTAACTGTTATCAACCGTAACTGCTGCTTTGTGTTGTAGTGAGTCATATTAATCAGCCAAATAAATCATTTAAAGATGTTAGTATATTAAACTATCTATAGTAGCATACTCAATTCCTGCAGAATAGTTCTGGGGTTACTAGATAAGTACACATATTCTGAAAACCAAGCTATATAACTTTCTTCCCAAAGAAGAAGTATTTACAGTATTTGCTATTCTACTCTTCATGAATATTTTGAACTCCTTTCTTTTGTCACTAAATAATCCAACTGATTAATTTTCTACTTAAATTCTTATTGTAGTGCACTGTGAACATCTGAGAAAAAATTGTCAATCATTGGATAAGAACATTATTAAAGATAGAAAAAGAATGTCTCCATAAACTAATGGAAATAAAACCAATAAGCCCCCCAAACAGTAAAGGAAACATTAATTCAGTCAGCACCCTTTCAGTTTGCCTTAGGAATCACGAGTAGCAATTTGAAATCTTGTTTTTTCTCTTGGGAAGAAATGCTGCCTAGAATATGATATAAACTATACTGATCAAATAAAAAGTGGAGCCTCAGGCTAAAGCAGAGAGAAAGAGGTAACAACAAAGAAAAACAGCTAGTTGTATGAAATGACACATTTATACACCAGCAAAGTAAAATCAGAATTCTCCCCCCTCCCCTCCCCTTAACTTTATATCAGCAGAGAGAAAAAATAGCTGTGTTACAGAGACAAGACAACAGAAAACAAAAGTCAAGAGTTATTTCAAATAAAATCCAGAGGATGTCTTCCAAAATATATATTTAGTATCTGGTAATAACATAAGAACATTAGTGCGTGTGGGCTACAAGAATGCATGTAATACTAATATCACTGTACACATTAAAGAGATGTAAAGAATCTATGAGTAAAGGTCTGTAAATGATAACAAAGGTGATAGTGGTTATTTTTTTGCCCAAGAACTACCAAAGAAGAGTAAAATTCTTTTTATTCTACTGTAGAAGAGGAATTACAGTATGAGGGGGGTTTATTTATTGGAAGCTTGCAATCTCTCATGCAATCATAGTCTTTTCACTTACATTATCCTAAGAAATAAGGAAGACATCCATAGTAAATATACATGTTCTAGAAAAGCACAGGCAGGGTCATCATATGGGTATGGCACCCTATCAGAGGGATATGGTGAATGTATCGCTACCAAGAATTTCACTGAAACTGATGATCCATCATTTGTTAAACAGTTCGGTGTTTGGTTTCTGTGGCTTCTTCTTCTTCTTATTTTTAATTTCCATGAGAGAAAGAATATTCTCTCAAAAACACAGGTATTTTCACTTGCTGTTACAAAATAATGGTTGACACTATTTGTATGGGATAATTGAAAAAAATGCCTTGTGGCACTTTGTGAAAGTTACATGACACAGACGTACTTTCGGTGAAAAGTTTCTAGTAAAAAAGATCAGTCCCAAATTTCAGTCCAGAAAGCAATTTCTCTTCTAATTAAGTAACAGCATGTTATAGGCAAGTTCTGAAGATTCATCAAATGGTAGATATGGTAGGGATCAAACACCCAGAATGATAGGAGAACTCAAGGTCAAGATCTTACATCTACATAAAATTTACAAAGAATTTTAATTATAGCTGCTTTAAGTAAATGCTCTAAAAGTCTAATAGAGGTCAACTTAACTGTTCCCATCCTTCATGGCTATGAGAAGTTAAACCAAGACAGATGGCAAAAGAAATAATCCACATCTGTCTCATGCTTTTACTCAGGGAAGTTGTATACAAGGGAAACTGTATCATAAAGGTGATTTTTGCTCAAATCACAAAGGATGTCCAGTATATGACAAGACAGGTGTGGAAGGTCATGCAGATGAAGTATATTGCAATGCTCCCTGACATTGTTCACAACCAGATAACAGGTTGATAAAGTTACAGACTGTCTCTAAATTCTACCCTAAATTTCATATCTAACAAAAAGCAGAGTTAGTTTTCTTACCTGTAATCTTTTTCTCCTAATAAGGATTCATTGTTCTGGACTGCGGTCAGAATTTAGTGCTAAATTTTGCCTCATCTGAGTGAATGGAAGGAGAGTTCTTTAAAAACAAAACAAAACAAAACCCACCTCCATCAGGCATATTTTCTGAAGAGACAGGTAAATACACCCAAAGGGTTAAAACCAACCAACCAATCGACCAACCATTATTAGGACAGTTATTACCATTAGGAACAGAAGAAACAAACAATTATTGTGTAGCTGCCACCATTTTTGCCCCATTACTCTCTTGTCCTGATTGGATTGAAGCAGAGGAGCAAAACCAAACATAGTGGATACTCTTGTATGTGTGCACAATGATAGTCTTTAATTACATACATTCCCCCCCATCGGATATCTGTCTCATTAAATGCATAGGGTGTGTGGTGCTCACTGAATGAGCAGCTATTCACAACTTCAATATTTTGTCATTTTAGTTTTTTTTTTCTTCACTGTTCAGGGTCTGAACCCATGTCTCATTTACTATACACTATTCACTCCCACTGTGAATACAGAATTATACATTTATTCATGGATTAGTCATCATTATAATATCTGAGTGCTTTAAAAATATTAATGACTTTATCTCCATAACATCTAGGTGAAATAAGGGGTATTTTCCAGTTTGAGAACTGTGACACAGAATTAAGACCAAAATTGTTAGGTGTGCCCACTAATTGTGTGTGTCCAAATTTTGCTTTAAGTAAATTGCCTAGCATCTTACAAAAACCTTGTGGCAGAAAAAGGGAGAGGATCCAATTGTCCAGGGTGTCCTTCAACTGCCTTAGCCATAAGACCTTCCTCTTTTTTTTAACCCCTTTCCTTGAATCTCCTGCATCAATCATTACAAACTTTTCATTTTCTGCAACGAGACGTGAGCCCTACAACCAGCAATCACAGTCACTGAACGGTAATAGAAGAGTGAATAAATGCCAAAAGAGTTATGACAACATGGTCCTTCTCAGACCTTGTGAGGAACCATTTAAAAGAAACTCTAGGATAACTTTAATGGGAAAAAGAGAAGGAATAATATTTTAGGTATGCTCCCATTAAGGCCTGAATCTCTAAAGCACTCTGTAGGAATGTCTACAATCCAACTAGAGATGTAATTTCCAGGTTGGTAGATATAGGTGCACTACATTAGCCTTGATTGAGCTAATATGCTAAAAGTATCAATATAGCTGTGGTGGCATGGGCTGCTGCTCAGGCTAGCTGGCTGCATATATACCCAGGATCCCAGGACTGGTCTACACTGTGGAGAGATTTTGGCGGCAATCAAAGGGAAATATACAAAGTACTTAATAAAACTTACGTACCTCACTTTGACTGCCTAACACCCACTCACTGCAGGGACCCACAATGCTGAGTCAATGGGAAATGCCTTCCCATTGAATCAGCATTACGCTACTTGCCAGGTAGGTCTTAACAAATACACCTCCAGCTAATTCTGGGTTCAATTGAGCATGTCTTTACTGATGCTCAATCAAACCTGCACAATCGATGCTATTCTGTCAGAGGTGCTGCCAACAGTCTAGCCTAACCCTCAGGCAGAACTGTAATTAACCAGCTAGCCCAAGCTCCTGCCCATGCTACATTGCTATTTTTAGTGCACTAACTCAATCCAAGCTAGCACGTGTATATCTGCCCAAGCTGGAGCCTGGAAGTTACACTTTCAGCTGAAGCGTAGATGCACCTTAGCAGTCCAAGTAGTAAATGATCAGTAAGGTTCTAGATGGGAGGCTTTAGGTAGTGAAAAATCAGGAACACCCAATGAGGCCTGTTGTATTAGTTTGGTTAGGACAGTGTAATTAGTGAAAGGCTAATAGTGTGATCAAAGTTGGGTCATTCATGTTTTCCAGGCTCTTTCCGCTTTCATTGAAATAAAGTAAGTATCCATAGATCTGGGCCTTAGCAAAGTACAAGAAGAACTTATTTCATGATCATTGATACCTGTAATGCTTCCCAGGTTACCTACCCTTAGCACGAGGAATTCAGGAGTCAGCTCCCCAACTCCATTGGACATGGACAATGCAAGCTCTACCCTTTAGGGCTTGCAGGCCCGGCTGTCATTTTACAAGTTAGTGGTAGGCACACTCCAACCTTCAAGCCCTATGGGGTATACAACTTAGTCCACTGGCTGCTCGTAGTATTCACCAATCTGCTGCTTCTAAAGAAACAGTATACTCCCCGTCACTGCTTTCATTTCAGATCACTGCTCACTTAACACATAGCACTTAGATATATTTATAGTGAAATCAAGTACAAGTATATTTAACAGAGCATAGACATTCAAGTAGTAGCAGTAGAAGTAATGGAGACCTATGGTTACATGTAAAATGGAATTATAAGATGCATCCTTGAGCCTAGATTTAATTAACAAGATATTCTGATGTCTAATAAAATATTGCTTACTGAAAATCCCTGCAGTTCTTTACAACTAGGCTGACAGTGCCCCTTCTTTCATGAAACAGGCTATTGTCAGTTTGCGTCCAAGGTAAAAGGATTCAGTGTGTCTCTTTGCACTGCAAGATATACCAGACCAATCCTTTGTCTCTATTTATAAACAGGATCCTACCCACCAAACCCTCCACTGTTTGTTTCTTCCTATGGCTTTCCTCATCTCTCAGTTTTTGCCTGTCTCAGTATGCAAATAGCCATAGAGTGTGAGGCATACATTACACAAATAGACAGGGAGAATGGTGTGTGTCATCTCAGAAGTGTTCCTTTCAGACAGGAGGTAAATCACACCCTAGTGGACCCACCTTAACTCTAAGATGTTAATAACATAATTTTCAGTATAGATACATAGCTCCTTAAATTTTGTCCATCCATACATTTTGTAACAATTATGATGCTACTAGAGAGCTCACTTTCCACCTTTTGTTGAACTATTACTCAGATAGCTACCTGACCCAAAAGATCCCTGTAAAACCCATTGTATCCCCTGTGCCCTCTGCCAGTGGGCACTAAGGTAACCTGTGGGCACAGTATGCAAGAGGTAAGTAAAATTTACTGATTTTATATAAAGAATAAGCAGTAAACCAGTCCTCTTGTGGGATTAAAATTATTTCATTGAGATTTGCTCAAAATTAAATCCCATTTGCCACCTGTTATATCATAACACATTGCCAGTTTATTAGCAAAAGTATCTTTACCAGCCTATATGTGGTTCAGGAAGAGAAATACGATTCTCCTGGCAAAGTAGAACCTAGTTGTGGCCACTTATTGAGAAATGTGAGTAAATTTCTCTTTCCTTCACCCTGTTCCCAAACAATTTTTTTGGTTTTGTATTCTCCTGGAAGGTTTTCAGGTATCGTAATAGACATGTCGTCATCCTCCATGTATGGGATGAGCAAAGTTCCACAAGATATGATGATGAATCACTTTCCTGGAGCAGGTGTGTGACTATCTAGGTACCCAGCCCCAGGAGATTAACATCCCTTGGAAATCAGGTAGTAGCATATCTACTAGAGAACCATCTCTGAGATAACTGTCTCTGGGTTTCCATCCAAGAATTATTGTCTATAAATCATCCAAGACAACTCTACAGGGAGAAGCTCCAAGAGTTCCTGACCTCAAGGGACAAACAAGCATTGGTGCTTGAGGTTCTCCTTGAAGCACTAAGGACAAAAGGCATCTGGTATTGGATCCCACTGAGAATGTTTTTTTCCTCTTCTCCTGGCAAGTTCTTTGGCATGACGCAGGTTTTGATGGGGAGCAAGCCAAATGACAGCAAAGTGGGGCTGGCTCACACTGAAGGAACGATGGTGACATTGAGCAAGCGATAGATCATGGTTCAGAAGTTAAAACTGCCTTGCTGAATTCACTGAACTGCCATCAGATCAGTGCCCAGCAAAGCTCACAACATTCTGATAACAGAGTCCAGTGGCACTTTTAAAGACTAACAGATAAAGTGCCACTGGACTCTGTTGTCTTTCTACAATAGACTAACACGGCTACCCCTTTGGAATTTGACAACATTCTGATAAGGAAGCTGGAAAAATGCAGACTCGGCAGAACTGCCATTAAGTTGACACACAATTGTTAAAACAACCATAAACTATTAATAAAATGAGGTCAAATTGGAAGGAGGTCTCAAGTGGGGTTTTCTGGGTCCAGTGTACATTAATGATTTGTATGTCAGAGTAGAAAGCACACTGATTAAATTTGCAAATGACACAAAGGAAGTAGGGGATTGCCAACATTTTGGAGGATGGAGCTAACATTCCGAAGGCTCTTGATAAATTGGAGAACAACAACAAAATGGAATTTAACAAAGACAAAATGTAAAGTGCTATCCTTCAGGGAAAAACAAAAACAGAATCGGGGACAATTAGCTTGTCAGCAGCATTACTGAAAAGGGTCTGCAAGGTGTGGTGGATCACAACCTCCGGATGAGTCAGCAATGCAATGCTATTACAAAAACCAAACAAATGCAAGTTTAGGTTGCAGTAACAGAGGCATAACCTGCAAGTACAGCAGGTGATAGCAGCACCCTCCTTGATGCTGATTAAGCCTCAGCTGAAGTAATGTGTCTGGTTTTGATCACTAATGTATAGAAAGTTTATAGAGAAACTGGGAAGGATCTAGAGGTGAGCAACAAAGGTTATCTAAGCCAGCCCGTCCCAGCCTCTCCTCCTCAAACCTCCCCCAGTGCCAGCAGCTCCTCCACTGAGAAAACCTGCCCTTGGGAGCAAATTCGGTGCCTCAGCTTACTGTACCTCCCACGGTGGTGGGGGAGGCATCAAAATGAGGCAGAGCTGAATTTACTCCTGGCAGTAGGTTTTCTTGGACCTCCACTTCTGCTTACCACCCCAGGCTTCTCAGAGTGGTGCGGCTCTTGGCTGCGCCTCTTCATGGGCTCCTGTCCCCAAGAACAGTGCTGCTGTTGGCAGCAGGGGGTGGTCAGCAGAGGTGCCGCCAAGAGCAATGCTGCTCTCAGTGGCATCTCAGAGAGGGCAGTAGCGCCACAGGAGGTGCCACGTTCTGCTCCAAATTGACTCATGTGCCACGTGTGCCGGGAGCTGCTGACATCTAAGGGATGGAATGCAAGCTATATGAGCAAAGGCTGAAAGAACTGGGTATGTTTAGTTTGGAAAAGAGGAGATTAAGGGAGGACATGATAGTGATCTTTAAATACCTGAAAGGCTGCCATAAAAAGGATTGAGAAAAGTTATTCTCTCTTGCCATAGAGGACAAGACAGAAGGCAATGGGTTCGAATTACAGCATAGGAGAATTAGATTAAATCTCAGGAAAAGATTCCTAACTGTAAGAACAGAAGGACAATGGAACAGACTGCCTCAGGAGATTATGGAAGCTCCTTCACTGAAGGTTTTCAAAAGGAGGCTGGATAGCCATCTGTATTGGATAATTAACTTTAGATACAACAAATCCTGAATCTTGACAGGGGGTTAGTGTAGATGACCCTTGTGGTCCTTTCTAACTCTATGATTCTAGGAAGCAAACAAGCCAGTGATTTCAGGCACGGTGATGGCTACTGACAGTGAAGGGAAAGTACAAATAATGATACCAAAAATAAAACCCATTTCATATGTTGCACTTGATTCCACATGAAAAATTTGGTACTCCAAAAACAGAAGAGAAGTTAGGTAGGGAAAGAATATGGATTCTGTAGGCACCTCTGGGCTGTTAGGGTTAAATGCTGATCTGAGGAACCACATTTCCACCATTTCCTTCACTCACATAACTGTCTAATTAACTAAACAAGGAAAAACTAATTTTCCCCAGTAAAATAATCTCTTGCAAAATAATCATTATTTGTTAAACTTTTCAATTCACCGGTCCAACTAAATGGAAAGTATTTTTCATAGGTGTCACAGAATTTTGAAAACAGACAACAGTTTTTTAACATGTTCGTCCTCTCATGTTGTTGTAATAATTAATTTCCTGGTCAGCTGATAGTTAAATTTCTTACATTCAGGTTGGAGGATATTTTCTGATCAAAACTAACTATTGGTATTTCTTCTTCTGCTACAGAAGAATTAGACAGTCAAGAAAGGTGAAAAAGTGACTTTTTCATAAAATCAAAGAATGATCTAATGTCACCATTTTGATGGCATTTGTGACTTTTTTTATACAGCTTTATCCCTGAGGTCTCTTGTCATGACAACTGCAATTGAGCTGTGCAGAAAGTTATTGGATATTGACAAGTCAAATATAGTCTTTGGAACAATTTTCTCACAATGAGAAGGGAAACTGAAGGAAGATATTGGAGATCTAATAATGGAAAGACTTTATAGAGAGCAAATCTGAACCTCTGGATACCATCAAATTGAAATGCTCAACCCTCACAAAAACAGTGTTAGAGAGATTTGGGTGTATCTACATATCTCCAGATTGCAGGACAAATCTGAGACTACAAAAGATCCTGTTCTGAGTAGGCCACTTTGATTCATGAATTTCTGATTGTGACTTCATCAGTCTCATTAAAAAAATGTATTCAGCAAAGTCAGCTTAGCATATCAACTGAAAAATTCTAGATTTTGTTTCATTGGTATAGGCCGTTTTACTCTAAAATGGATTAAAAAAAGTGACAGCCTTCCACCTTACAATCCACCTCTGAATTGTCTAGTCAACAATATATCAATTTCTGTCCTATTTGTTGCTGCACCCCACACACTTTTTTTAAAAAAAAAAGCTTTGTGCATGAAAGTTCTAGATAGACAGAACTACAATCTCTATAGAACAAATAAAGCCCCAGTTTTGATAGTATATGTTTTATTAAAATTTGGCTCCATTCACAGCTCTAGGCTTATTTAGATTCCATTATAACCACTTAACAGTGTAGAACTTAAATCACCTTACACATCACCATTACAATTGGTTCTCTGTATGAAGTCAAATGTCTACACCTGGTGAAACCTGCTCTTCCTAAAAATGAATGATACAAATGCCGCATGTCTAGTTACCACCCACTTACATATGTAAGATTTTTTTTTTAATCTAGTGGTTCAAGGTATTGTTCCTGAAATACTTAAAATGACATGTTTCTAGAACACAGACTATTGACAGGTTCTACATGAGAGATCAGACAAAGATCCATATGGCATATTCTAATTTCTTGCTGTCTCTTGTTGGTTGGATGTATGTCAATGTTAACTGAGAGTCTGACAGAACTTGGATTTGTTAATCCTAAGGAAAGAGGATCAGTTTTTGTAGATTACTGTTTATCTACCAGTAAAACTTTAGTATGCTCTTGTGAAGTTTTTGAATTTCTGGAAAGACAAAGGCTGCCCACATTGAAAGAAGCTGGACTTCTTCCAAACACACACAAGGTGTAACTCTCGTTTGCATTTATCAGTAGTGGGCACTTGTACACAATTTTTTTTCATAACCTGTTCTATAGAATCATGTATTTCCCAAGCCAGTTAATACATTGTACTATAGAATTTCTCAGTACAAATTAGTTTATACACAACTGTTATACAGTTGAAGTCTAAGTAAAAATTGGTGGAGTGTAAGAATTAAATGAAGGAACCATCACAAACGATTAAATTTAATGAAGTTATGAACCCTAAGTTAAGAAATTTTCTTTTGCAATATCTGGACTATTACAGACATAAGGCCAACGTATGAAATTGAAAGGCAGATCTAGGTCAGATTCTGACCAACACCATGCAAAGTCTGGTGTACAATTCTCTATTTTAGAAAAGTTATATAGAATTTTATTAATAAAATGGGTCCAAGTCACAGCATTCGGATCTGGATCAGGCTTCCAAAACCTTTCCCAGTTTTTTAACTGTTCAGATCTGGAGTTTTGGTTCTGCCTACTCAAGATATGAAATTCAGATTTAAGTCCAGGTTTAGCTATCCCAACATTCCCCAAATTCAGGTACGTTTGAAACTGGATTTTGTGGCTGGACGTTCTCATATTAATAGTAGTCTGGATTAAACTCCCAGGCTTGCAGCTTAAGATCATTTAAAATTTTAATAAATTCAGAAACCTATAGGAACGCATGTTTACACTCACCTCCTTCTTCCCCTTATATTACCTTTATCAGACTCCACCAAAGATAAAATAATAAGTATTATTTTCATAGCTCAGAGAAATTCTGCCCAAATGTTCATTCACAATATTTTAAGTAATGAATACCTGACAGAGACCTTTGAAGTACTGAATATTTAAAATATATTTTAATAGCATTTGTTCAAGTCAAATTTCATCAGCTCACACTAATTCTGCGTAATAATATTGACACCATCTGAACTGGCACATAAAGTGCAATATATCCCTGGAGAAGCATGTAGATTTCCTGTTCTGGAAGTGGCTGTAACATTAACAGCACTGCAGGTTTAAAAGAAAAACTATGTAAGATATTTTGTTGAAGTTTGCATGGCAGGCAAAAGCCTTTGGGACAGGAATACTAGGAATGCTTTAGAAAGTTACCAGATCTGCAAGTAAAACAATGGAGGGAGACAATATTTTGCTTTGGGTCAAAAGAAAGGGGGGGTGATGAAGGCAGTAAGTAATGGATGCTTTTGTTTTAGTGTCAAATGGCTTTTATATAGAGCTAATGTAGCCATCAGGAGAGATACAGGAAGAATAAGCACTGAATCAATGGCATCCCTTCCTATACTATTCATATCAGCATATGGTAGAGAGAAAAGTGAGTTAGTAAGTCAGTGAGAGGTACTTTCTGAACCATCTAGAGCTTACATAAAGAAAATATAAAAATACCTGGCATGAGAAAGGATAGCCAGGATGATCTGCACTTACATAGAAAATACATGGATAGGGCACTACAGTGTAATTTTGATGGTTGTCAGTAGTCTTCATTACATCTTTAAATAAAATGGGCCAATTTTCTATCCTCAGTTACACATGTGTGAACCCAGAGCAACTCAATTGACATTAGTAGAGTTTTATGAGCTTATACTGGTTTAATTAAAGGCAGAAGATTGGTCACACATCTCCCAATACAATAGACTGTAACCTAATGCATATTTGGTACAAAGGTTAGCAATGTGGCTAATGGAATGGGATATATAAACTTCCTCTTGAGCTCACCAGTTGAAATTCATTCTCAATCTCCCCAAATTTTCCATTTGTTAAGTGTTCATTGTGCAGTGACTTGGTGGTCCCAGTCCAGTTCTAGAAAACATACTAAACACACTCTACCAAAAGTCTGTGGTGCTGATGGTCTTTTTTAAAATGCCATCTGTCCACTACCTAGATACAACAGCAACAGTAAAGAGCTGAGAAAGAATAGAGCAGTTTCAGTAGCACCTTTAGAGAATGGGCATCGCTATGTCTGCACCTAATTCACTGTGGTCTCAAGTTGTTACTATTGCTCAGCTTCTGACTCTTAAAATCAGACTCTTGAAAGATTCTTTTTAAAAGTCAAGCAGTGATTAACTCCAACATAATTTACTGGAATCCAGTTTAGTTTGTTTTAATTAAAGGCAAGCTTAGCAGATAAAAAATAAACAGAGAGAACAGATGAAAAGGTAAGTGTCATGGCTCCAGTCAAGTGCTCCCTCCTGGCCACTTACCAGGCTGCTGCAACAGCCACTGGATTCTGTGAGTTTTAAGACTCCAGAGTCCAGGAATTATCTCTTTGTAGCTGTAGGGACCCCAGGCACACTTTCAGAGTGCAGATCTAGCACTCTCTCCTGACAGTTTAGACCACACAGGCCACTGCCCAGTCCTTGGAAAAATGCTGACCACCGCAATTCTCCCCATAGCTTAAAAACACCTCTCCCAGAATCCCAGCAAATGGGAATCTTCTGAGTTACATAAGGTGTAGCACATAAACATACACAGACTTTGCTCAGAACTTGAACACAACATTGCTTTTTCTTTACCAGCATGAGAAACAGACAGATCTATTCAACAAACAACAAACCCTACATTTACATTCCTCAGTTTCTTCACCACTTCAAAGCACCCATGAGGGTTGGCGGAGCGAGTCAGGGTCATCTTGGGCTGTGCCATTCTATTTCAGTGTATTCGTTATGTATTGAAACTTGGAGCCTTCTCTCACAGTTCAGCTATGCTGACTTTGTCTAGGTCTGTCCCCTTCTCCTCTCCTGGTCAATCCTCCTGTGTGTGTCTGTGAATCTCCCCTACTGAATGTTCTTTTATAAGCTCCTGCTTTAATCACCTGTCTCTTTGTCCAATTTGGGGAATTTCCACTCTCAATCCCAAGCTCCCTGTTGAGAGAAGTTGGAGACAACTGTTTTCCCAACTTGGGCACCCTCCTCAGCGTAACTATTATGTAGTCAGAGTACAGTCATTAGGTCAATGATGCTGTTGTCCCTGATTGGGAAAAGTAGTGATGTAGATTCCCAGTTACATGGAAAAACAACAGAGTCTGGTGGCACTTTTAAAGACCAACAGATTTATTTATCGCATGAACTTTTGTGGGAGAAAATCCCACTTCGTCAGACGCTTCAAAAGCTCATGCGATAAATAAATCTGTTAGTCTTTAGAAGTGCCACAGGACTCTGTTGTTTTTCTGCAATAGACTAATACAGCTACCCTTTTGGAACCAGTTACACGGAGGCATTCAGTGATACAGCAATTTCTATAGCAACAACTTCAAAATGTACAACTTAGGAATTGTGGTTGATAAACAGATTTTCCACATCTTCTCAGAGACTAAGTATAAATATTGCTGCATGGGCAAGAAAAAATAGAGTTAAAATGTGTAACATAGCTTACTTCTTCAGCAGGACTTCAAAGACTTTTTTATTACAGTTTGGAAAAGATGCCTAATTTGTCAGAAGACTCTCCTGATCTCTGTGTTCCAGGAAAGTACAGCCAAATCATGCTCTATTACTTTCATTCACAGTTCCTGATCATGTGATACAATGGTTTGTTAACCTTAGCTCTCTGGCTCGGTTTTAAATTCAGTTTCCAATTTGCGGTTTGGTCTCTGCATCAAACCCTAGGATGACACAGCAGTTTGATTCTAGTTCAACTTTCTTTTTATCTCTAAGGAATGTGATACATATTCCATAATATTGTCAGGCAGCCAATTTGTAGTCTATAATGATGCTCAATTCATTTTAGGAGACACAATTTGTCTAATTTAACTAGAGAAGCTACTGCAAGGCATTTATACCATCTCTGCCAGAAAAATCTATTTGTAGAGAAACTCTAGTCCTAAACTACAAAATTATAAATGAGATATCCAGTCAGAGTCATCTTTCAAACCCAGTTTCCTAAGTATAACCCTTCTTGTCTTTGGGATTGAATGAGTTTAGAGTAAGACCAATCCTCTTAACTCAGTAGACAGCCCTGGCAGCATAGCTAAGACACACAAAAAGGTTAAATGTGTGACTACATAATGCAAACAAATAGAATTTCTTAAGAGTATATAGCACTGGACTGCTTGGGTGAAAATCAGGTAGGAGTAATTTTTAGAAATCAGTAGATTTGAAACTGAATTATAATATTTGGATCTGAATCTAGATCCAATGTTCAGGATGCTCAGCTCCAGAGTTTTGATCCATCCCAACAGAGATAGGGAAGGGCTGAGCTAATTTTGAATCTGGATCTGAACATCCTGAACCTTTGGGGATTTTAGAATTTTCCTTTAGGCTCATCTCTAGGCAACAACCCATTCAACTCCAATTCTACCACAGCAACAATGTCCTATCTATTTTCTTTCTGGTGTCATCTTGCACTTTCCTAGGGTGAGCAGGTTGCAAGTTGTTGTGAACAAGAATAGGAAAGCTGTTTTCCAGTGGAGCAATACATCAACTATTTGCTCTTGTTAATCCAATACAAAATCAACCACATGAACAGCTTTTGTACCATCTCAGTGGAAATACATGCTAATGCAATTTAGACTAACATGATGGAAAGTTGCTAATACAAGAAGACTGTCACATTATTTCAGGAATTGAATTGCTGGCCGTATTGACTCACATTCAGCAATGTTTGTGACCAGAATACTAATTATGGACTAAGTACTGCACATGTTCCAAACCTAGTCTCCTCCCAGACTTTTTTGTTGAGTATGGTTTTCTATAATTGTTTTCTGTATAAATCTGATCTCTAGTGTAAGACTCTCCACTTCTTAACCATGCACAAGCCTCATACTTTCAGTGTTACCTTATGAATTGTGACAGTTTACAAATTTCTGAAATATTTGTCTGTTATAGTGACCACAATCCTGCAAACAATCTCCAATCAAAGTTGGAAGTTAGAGACAGATATTTAGTATTCCTCTCACTCCCCTAACTTCCAATTTTTATTTGATAACATATATGGGTTTGGATTGTTGAAATAAAAACTTTTGCATATGACATTTAGATTGAAATAGTCATCACCCACATACAAGTTTCATCAGCATTACTCAAGGCATGGATCAATTTCAGCATTCTCCCTCCTCTGTGAAAGTGCAATATTTTTTGGGCTGGCTGTCAAAGCAAGTTCTATTGCTATCCTAAGGGCTAGATGCAAGGTCATGTGACTAGTGGTTCAGTAAAGGTGAACTTGTAATGCAAAACACTATTTTCATTTTTTTCTTGTGTATTCATATAATTCTGTTTGAGTTGCTATGGTGTTCACTTGTTATGTATTCTGCAGCATATCTTTCATTTCCGCAAAGCTGCATTTATATCATTTCTTAAAACTGACAGTGACTTTGTTCTTGATGAAGTATTCTCATATCAAAAAGGAGTGAAGATACTTGCAAGCCTCTCTTGCAATTGTTTTTAAAGACAGTTTCTAGAGGACAATGTAGTCTTTTCAAAAGCTACCCCAGAAGGTTCCTTCCCTTCACAAGTGTATTATATGGAAACTGCAAAAATTTAGTTGTCCTGTTTCTTTTAGGAAGCTTTTTCGGTTTACATTTGTATTCTTATTACGGAAACAAGATGACCCAGCTTATTAAGGAAGGACAGTCCCTGGTTTACAAAATTATTTACATGTTTTCCACTATGTTTTCAATGTTTTAATTTAAGGCAATGCATTTAAAATAGGGTTACAGGTTTGGTCCTATGTTTCTCATTAAATGTGTTGTCTCTCTTTATCCCAAGGGGAAGGTGGGTTGAGGACAAATACCTTCCTTTTACTACCACAGAGGGAAGAGTTACAAGGAAACTCTATGAGCTGAAGTTCAAAGCTTCCTCTCCTTACACATCATTAACCAATGCAGGGCAGAATTTGGCCTGTAACATTTGATGTAAATACCTTCTCCTGCACCCATTAAACTCAGTGGCAAAATTCCCATTAATTTGAATATCAGGCTTATAGTTAGGCTCTGATTCCCCATATGCAGATTATTGTTCTAATCTAAAACAATAACAAAAGAGGACAATCAGTGTAGATGGAGCAGGAGACTGTAGTTTGCTGATTCCTTCATGCAGTTTAAGAATATCAAGACAACTTTTTCTGAAAGTCAATATATTTTCCTGCCACAGGCTGAACTGGGAAAAGCAGAAAATTGCTGTTTGCTAGGAATGGAAATTTAAGTCTCTGCCATTTGCTAACTTCCTCTTGATGGTAAGATGTTGCTTCCCATTGGGGGAAGAGGGGAGAATAAGGTACTATACATCCAAATAGAAAGACTGTGCCTGGTGTCCACAATTATTTAATAAGGAGCCAGTAGCATCATATATATTTTCACCATTTCCAGAGCTGCAAAGAATAAACTGTACAAGAGATACATTTCTTTTATAAGGAAAGTCAATTGAACATGATACTGTTTCAAAAAAAAAGTTTAACTTAACTAAACAGAGACTTAATAGGAAATTTAAAGAGAAGCAATTTCTGTTATTGGTTTTACTGAATCCCATTAAGTGATGACCAAAAAGAAAAGAAGAAAAGATTGCTCAGAAGGCATCCTTCCACACTAAATTATCATGAAGTCACATCCTTAGCTGTGAAGTTAATTTCCTCAATAATTATAGTCTTTCTGAAGTATAAGAGCTTAGAAACTTCCTCCTGGGAAGTATTTTTTTTCCTCCAAGAAGTGGGAAACATTGGGTTTTCTGCATCATTGCTAGATTTCTAAGGATCTCCTGTTTCCTCTGTTTTAACCCTCCACCCTTACATCTGCACCATCAAGACATCATACCATGTATACCAAAGTTTAACTGAAGTATGACTGGACAAGATTATTCTCTGAAGCCATCATTGGGATTCAGTCAACTTGAAGGGTCATTCTAGAGTGACCCCCCCCCACCTTTGCCAGTATATGAGGTGAGCTGAGTGCTTCTCTGCCCTGCCTGGGGTATGTAATGTAAGTGATATTGATCCTCTTTATGCAGATCTCTAAAGGCTACAAAAAGTCTTGCTGAAGGACACTGAAGTTTTTAGAAGAACAGTAAGAAATTAATGGAAGTAGTGGAATCCCTATTTGGTCAGCTGGTAAAGATGACTTTTCTTCTTAGATGTATTAGTATGCAGAAGATTTTCTCTGCTGGGTCAAGCAGCGCAGCATTAATGGAGTGAGCTTGCTTTTTGTCTTTGGACTCATGGGCTATGTCTACATTTGCAAGTTAGTTCGAATTAAGGAAGCTTAATTCGAACTAACTTAAGCCTTGGCCACACTAGGCTTTCATTAGTTCGAATTAAGGGCTTCCTTAATCTGAACTAATAAA
Source organism: Pelusios castaneus (assembly GCA_007922175.1). NCBI lineage: Eukaryota > Metazoa > Chordata > Testudines > Pelomedusidae > Pelusios > Pelusios castaneus. Next base: position 14,367,284 of record ML685772.1, on the reverse strand, counting down.
TTCGATTGCTTAGTTCAAACTAATCCGTAATTCAAAATAGTTAGTTCGAATTAAATCAATGTGGCCATATTAGTTCGAACTAACTGCCTAGTTCGAACTAACTGGCAGATTTACCTTCATGCAATTGACTAATTCGAACTAAGCAAGTGCCCTGCATGGACATGGCTAGTTCGAACTAGCATTCTAGTGGGGCCATGCTAGTTCGAATTAAGTTAATTCAAACTAACTAAAATTAGTTTGAATTAGTTAGTTCGAATTAACTAATTTGAACTAGCTTTTGTAAGTGTAGACATAGCCATGGATGTTCAAGGGCTGGTACATCTTATCCAGTACAGTTGAAGTTTACAGTTCTTGAGAATCTGCCATATAGTCTAGCAACTCCTGATTTGTCTGACATTGTTATGACATGAAACAGATAAGGAGAAAAATGCTTCAATATCAGATGTCTTACCAGTAGGTATGCCATTTGCTGGTCAGGAGAAGAACTTTACTGCATATCTCCTGTCTTTTCTACATCTTTTAAATCAGAAGGAATGTCAAAAATACTTAACTTTTTCAGGAAGTCCACATAGCCCATGGGTTTAAGGAAAAGGGACTTGAAACAGGGAGTCATAAGCAATGAAAGAAGCTGAGAAAAATCTCTTATATCCCAAGAGAGAATGAGAAACTGGGATACAAACTAAGTACAGAAGTTATCCAGGGGCTCATAAAACACACCCCCTGAAACTGTAATGTGCATTGAAAGAAAGGCTCTTTATGCATAACAAATTGCCAAAAAGAAGGAGGTGCCATTTTATACTGTTGCGATGAGAGGACATTTATGTAGCATCAATCAGCACAGTCTTTCAGAAGGTTCCCATGCTCAGCAACATCAGCAGAGCACATCCCACAATGGGAATAGCCATCTCAGGGAAATTTTCAAAGGGACTGATTTAATATAAAATCATAATCATATAAATATGATTCTCCTTTTGTTCTTTCCATTCAAACAGAATAATTGCTACTCTAGTTTGCATGACTTTAACAGTTTAATAGAAAAGTCACCGCTCTGCCCTTTTCCTGTTTACTGCGGAGACCCTACTCACAGCCTTGATTGCTCAGCTCACAAAAACATTCCAAAACATACAACCTCTTCCATTGACTCTTTACCTTGTTGACTGTGGCTGCTTCACAGAAAGCTACCTGACTGCTTTAGGGTGGCATAAACCAGAGGGCTTAGTGCAGATCTCAGTCAGATGATAGGGCTCCATTATGTTCTCAGTAGACTTCTGGACACACCCAGCTAGAGTAGTCAGATAAACACTGTGCAAGAGGGAAAACAAAGCAGATATGGGCAAACTGAAGAGATTCACCCATATGTTTATGAGAGTCCAAATTGCCTGCATCAATATAGTTCATTGAAGTTCTAAATCTATTACTACCTCATATAGGCAGTTTATTTTTGCTCATTAATGAAACAGAATCACGACTGAAAGTGTGGCAACCACAGTAATTAGCAAAGCATCTCTTTCCATGCTTCAAAAGGTCGTCAAAACACTTGTCAGGAAATAAACTCATTTTTCATCTCTACTGTGATTTGCAGGGTTTCAGACATCGATGATAGCTTGTCTGCTTGGTTTAAAAAGCTCCTGATATAACAGAACCTGACACTGTTTACTTCAGCCTATTATGCCTTCTACAGTCACTGAATGCTTCAGTGGAACAGCGAAATCGAAAGAAGGCTATTCATTGTAATGCCAGCTGCTTTTTAAAAAAGGGAAATCAATTTTTGCTTGCACTCAGAATGTATGTAGCAGGTCCAGAGTAACCCACCACTTTTGATGTCAACAACAAAAGAATCTGCCTGCATTTTCCTAAACAATCACAAAAAAGCTTAAAGAACATTGAAAATCCTAGACTAGTTTAATTTAGTTTACGTTCACATTGATATCACAAAACAGAATGGCTTCAGCATGCAAGCACTGAAGGAAAAGGACTTTTTTTTCAACATAGAGCTTTATTATAAATTACTTGGCAGGACCATTTTATGACTGAAATAATTAGTTATGTTTGGTATTTATAGCTGATATCATGATGCCTTTCTGTGCTGCTAATTAATTATTTTATGGCCAGCATGTTTCAAATGCAATTAGCTAGATATGGCAATGATCACAATATTTTACATATTCATGACAACCCTCTTCCGATGTATTGCAAAACTTGTTGGTATACTGAATGTCAAATTCATTTAATGTCTTTTTTAATATTCAATCTCCATATATAGTTGTTTTCATAATATATATGAGATCCTATGGGCCTAATCATAATAATGATTATTTGCATTGCAGCAGCACTTAGAGGCCCTGATCAGAATCAAGGTCTCATTGTGCTTGGACCTGTACAAAGAGAGATTAGAGGGATAATCCTTGCAGTAAAGAATTTATCATCTAGATGGCTAGGAATTGGCAATACAGACAAAGATGAAGAAGCTGTAAAGGTACCTGTAAAGGAGCTCCCTCACTGCAGGTGCACCTTCTTGTGGCCAGGCATGGCAGATGTCTCCCCATATGGTGCCCCTTGCTGATGGTTGTTCCATTGCAGTGGTGGAGCCTCTTTCCACAAATTGGGATCTGGCCAGGTCATGTTTTAGTCTGTCTGTTCTGAAGTATCAGAGAGTCCAACCAAGCTATCGCTCAATGACTTAGCAGGTCTTCCATTTGTCTCTGGGCTCTGTGGTTTTTATACCCCTTACTGCAGGGTGTTTTTTTTTCACCTTCCTCCATGGCTAGGAGGGGAAGGAACCCAGGCCCTCTGGGTTCCAATCCAGGAACCTGGTAGCTGGTTACAAAGATCTACTCTTTTAGGTTTCTTGCTGCCTCCCTGGACCACTTCTTATCTCTTCTATCCCACCAGAGTACATCTTCAGACTCTCTTCCATACAGCCCCTTTCTGCTACAAACTTGCAGGCTTTTAATCACCACCCTGCCCCTGCCCAGCTGGACTTCATCATCCCTTAATCTTGGGTTCTCTCACAGATGCAGCCAGGTATGTTAATTGACCTTTAGACTCTCATTAACCCCTTCCTGGATTTTGTGGGGGTACACATCCCATCATAGTACCATATTAGGCATCACAACTGCATAATCCCCTGACACTCTTTTTGATATTATTCCTCCTCAGGGACAGTGACAAGACCTCAGACACCAAATATCTCGAGTGCTTCTCTTTTTCTTCCCCTGTATTTGAAGACAATACAGAGAGGCCACAAAGTTGCCTCTATTATGGCTGCTCCAATGCCCTTGAGCTCTGAGGGAGAAGATACAATTCTTTTGCTCTCTTAGTTTACTCACAAAGGAGTCATCCATTAGTTGGTTGACATTATTTAGTAATTCTTCCCAAAGTACTCTGCAAACTGATTAATAATACTAAATATAAATTAAGGTACAAATTATGTGCAGATCAGCACCTTGTACACTGATGGTGATGCATTTCATATTTTAACAGGATGTTAACTGAATAGTTCTTCTGTGCTCTCATGGAGACCTTATTTTTAATCTTTTTTGTTTTGTTGTTCCGCCAGTTTAAAATAATGGTAAATTGGACTGAATGTACATGGCTGCTAGAGCTGGCCAAAGTATTTTCTTTACAAATATTTTTCAGTGAAAAAAGGCTTTTTAACTATGATGAAAATTTTTGCAGCAAATTTTCATTTTTGTTGAAATTTCCCTGCTTTTCAACAAGAAAACAAAATCCCAAAATATTTGGATGCTCATGTTTTCTCCCATCATGACTCCCCCATTTTTGAAAGAGGAAAAAAAGGGAGAGAGAGAGCTAAATTCAAAAGCTACAACTCAAAAAGTGGGGAGAAAAAAAGGTTCTCATTTTGTTTAAAAAACAGAGATTCCATAAAAGAGTTTCAAACAAAATAATTCCATTTTGTTCATATTTTTAAAAAGAAATATATAGCAATTTTTACCAGCTCTAATGATTTTTTTTTTTTTTTGGTATACAGAAAATGGCTGAAGTACAGCCCATGTACTATCCTGTTAAGGCTGCCAGTCTGTTCAATGAGCTCGGCAAGATATTCTATTTTTCCACAAAATAAAAGAGTCAAACAGGAAAGGAGAGTGGAAACAGGAGGTAGCATTTGTTCTGAAGTTCACGGGGAGGAAGGCGTTGAAGGCCAAATATAGGGTCAAGGGGAAGAACGGGGGAGAGTAATAAACAGGGGGATGTCAGAAAAATCAGTTGGGTTGGGAGAAATGATTCTGAAAGATAGGAATCAGAATAGAGAGAGAAAAGAGTAAAAATAATTATAGTATGTTTGGAAAGTTTTAGAGAAGCATTGACACATTTTGGGGGGATTCCAAATGAACCTTTAAGCCACCTGAGGTTCCTCCATCACTTGTGAATAGTTGTTGTATGCTATTAGGAAAGTCAGAGGAGAACTAGGAAAAGATATTACTCAAACATAAGATCATGAGCCAGAGCCCTTGTTCCAAACTACTAACTAAAATCCTAAGAGATTAGTAACAGCATGCAAAATCCTGAGAATGTTTTCACACTTAGTTTGTAGACAAGATAAACAACATCTGTGCCCAGCTGTCCTCCAGATCTCCCAATGTATGCATTTTTCAGTTACTATGATTTAGCTGTCTTACACAGTTTCTCTCACAAAATTTCTTTGCAAAGTGGTTGAGGAGGTGGAAAGGGAAAAAGACCAGGGTTAAATAGATGTTTGAATTGTTTGGTTTGTTTGTTTGGAAGTCATGCTTAAAGAGGTGCTTGATTTCTCTGGTTATATTTGCTTAATATATCTAAACTTGCTCTGAGTAACCAATCTTGGGGCTCTGTTGCTTCATAAGACAGGGATTCATGATGTTTGAAGATTAGTCATCCATCTTTTCTTTTTTAATTCTAGTGTGTAGGAATTGTCCTGTCCATGTAAACCCTGCTTCTTATCTCCCCAGATGGACAAAATGTGGAGCAAAACTCCAGAAGGTTCTCTCACATGTTGTTACCCCCCAAACCATTCAGTTGGGCAGCTGAGGGAAGAAGAGAACTGTTTCTTCTACAGTAAGTCATTATAAAAAGTATCTCATAATTTACTATATGAAACTATGAGATTTATTCATCGAATATTTGCTCCTATTAACATTCCCAATCAAACAACTGTCACTTAAAGCCCAGTCATTGTTGCTATTTTCCAAGAAAATTACTTTCATGACACTTTGGGATCTAGTAGGTTGAGCAACTCTTCAAGAACAGCTGGTCAAGAAACAATTCAAAGGGTATATTCACAAAGGTGTACTTTAGAATCTGCTGGTCCAGCCACTATTATTGCAGTTGGAAGAAGAGAATGGAATAAATGAGAGAAGGAGAGAGAAGCAGGAAGAAAGAGTAGCAGTTGAATCTGAAGAACAGTAAATAAAATAAGTAATAGGCTGATTTTTTAATCCTAACATTGTTACAGACTTACTGGTACCACACAAACATCTTGGGTGCATCTACAGATGTAAATTAAGTCAACTTAAGCTTGCTTAAGTCGACTTAATTTACCCTGTGTCTACACTACACTTTCCTTAAGTCAACTTTATAAAACCTCATTTTAAATCGACTTTGCTGGCTAAGTCGACTTTAGAAAGTCAACTTAGCCAGTGTAGATGTGGAGTAGCCCTAAGTCAACTTTAAGTCGACATAGGGGGCTCCAGGGCTTCCACACTGCCCTCCCTGCCAGGGTGGCTGGCACAGCCACAGCCTGGCGTGCCCACCCTGCCCCAATGCCCTGCCAGGGTCCCTGTCCCCCTTTACAATGGGGCAAAGGCTGAGCCCCCTGGCATTTGGCAAGGGGTGCCCCCCCTGCCACCGTGGACCTGTCCCAGGTCCACCTAACCCCTAGAAGTTGACCAGGTGTCCAGTGTGGATGCTCTTGGTCGATTTTGTAGGGTCCCCTCTAAGTCAACTTAAAATTTGAGTGTGGACATGCTAAACTGACTTAAATTAACAAGTGTGAACATAGCCCTTGAGCCTCAAATTCATGGCTGATGATAATATTATATATCAAATTAATGGTTGATAATAATACTATACATTGCTATTACTCTTCTCTGAGAATCTCCAAATATTTTAAAGACAATAATGAAATAAGTAATTAATTAATTACCTACACCGGGAGGCAGAGATATATCATCACTTCCATTTTACATCTGTGAAAGCTGAGGCAAAAGCGTCTTCCTAAAGTCACACAGCAAATCCATGAAGGAAACAGATACAGAACCCATCAAGTCCTGTGTTTTAATCACTAAACTAAAGTCTCCATGTAAGACTATAATTTATGTAACGACTTGTATTTTCAAAGTAGGGCACATACTTAGGTGGACAAAAACATATGTAACCTAACTTATGACTGCACATATCCAATAAGTGTACAAAAATGAAGCTTAGGCATATAACTTGGCTATGTATGTGTTCCTTCACAAACAGAGCATTGGTGCCTATATATTCGGAACATAAACATGTCCTTATACAGCTCCATGCACCTAACTGTGAGAATATGATCTAATATAAATTTTAGTGTGTGTATTTATACCATGAATGCAAGATGGTATTTGTTTACCTGGTGTCCACCTGGACCTTCATGCAAAAGGTTTTCTCTTTTAAAAGTATCATAGTGAGCAACATTTAAATAAATGTAAGTGTGTGCATACACAACTTATAGTTACAGGCAAAATATACTAGGAGTAACTGAAGACTTTAATCAATTCCACATTTATAACTGTCCTAACATCTGTTTGCACACTTATCACCAGTATAAAATGATGCTTTTAAAAAGCATGTTTCCATGTAACACAAAGCCTTCTGGAGCAGCTATTTTCATATACTAGGAACATTATACTACAGGGTCCATTACAGGATAAAGATTGAGATAACATTTTCCAAACAGATTTCTAATCATATTTATAAAATATCCTATTGAACTTGTGCACCTTTCTAAACTAAAACAGATGACTAATATTTGTAATTTTTAGGCTGTTTGTTCAGAGCTGCTGGGTATATATACAAAGTAGCTAAGTATAACTTGGAAATGCAGACCAACTGTGATAAGTTTCTGTTCTCTTCAGGCAAAAGCAGACCTAAATTTTGCAGAGTATCTATATTTCAAGCTAGAGTTATGTGGTATGTGTGTGTGAGCGGTGTGATAATTTTATGATCATCTGATTTCTAGAAACTTCATATTAATTGCAAATCTCTCTCAAGAAGGTTGACTTGCATCAGTCTTATGCATTGACAAGATGTTACACATATGCCAGTGCTTCTGAGGAGAATATTAAATACATTTCCCTCCATATAATTATGTCTATTTGGATATTAACCATCACATTTTCTAAAATGGGAAAACTGATAATTTGATATTACTATTTTGAACTTGGACATATCACAGCAATGAGAACTAACAGTGAACAGAACAAAATAACAGTAAGAATCCAGCAGTACATTTCTTCAAATAGTGAGAAAATAGCTATATTTTGTTTTCATATCTTTGATAAGGCTGGGAAGGAATAGCTTAAATAGTTTTCCCAGTCTTTTTTCAACCCTAGTCTCTATCACATTATATTATTTTTAACTACAGATACTTTTGAAAAGACATTCCCTTCAGTAGAAAATAATTCTCCAGAAGAAGTTGGGCATATTTAGTATATAATTATAATTTCAAGAAAGAAAAAGTAAAGATTATTTTAGCCCCTTCCCCTCCCTTTTTTTAGAGCTGGTTTTAAAAAGACCAGAACACTTCCATGCCTTCTCCTCCATCCCTAAGAAAACGAACTCAAATAAACAGCCTTACAGTCATTCCACAGAGGGGGACTGCCTCTATACTCACGTCTGTCCAAACATGCAAGGAAACAAAGAGTTTTATTGTTTTGTTTTTTAAGAACAACTTGCTTTGAAAACAATATCAAACTACCCTATTTGAAAGGCTTTCTACATGGGGTATTCCCCATACCATGAAACCTGTTCAACCTACTATTTTTTTTACACCACCTTCTTTCCTGATGGCAGATGAAGGACCCACTTCAGTTCCGAGAATTTTTACCACATGTGCTGTCTCAAAATTTCATTCTGAGGCCATTACAATAAATATTTCAAATAAAAAATCCGGATGGACCAGGATGAAATGAGCCCAAGGAAAAGTGAGCCTGAAGCAGTAATTGTTAGCCATTCAAAAAGCTCTTATAACAGAGATGAAGTATTGAGGATGCTACAAGTTTAAGAATGTAAAGCAATCACTCAGACAAACCGTACTACTTGATCTGAGTTGAAGCTGCTTAGAATCTTGTTTTGTAGCAGGCAAGGGAAAAGGATCGGGTCTTTTGTCAATTACACAATGGCAGCACAATAATACTGTATTGGCAACGAATAAATTCTGAAATAGACAGTAAAAAAAAAAGCAGTTAAGCATTTTCATAATGAGCTTTTTAGGCACTAGTGGCCAAATTCTGAAGTCAATATATTTCATAGGATGTAAAGTCAGAGAAGGATTTAGCCAATCCCTTTCATTGTAAAAAAAGAAAAAAAAAACCAAAGAAATAATTTAAAGAAAAATAAATCAATATCTGAGCATTTTATATACTAGCTGGTGTCTTTGTTCAAAATTTATAGAGAACACTATATTTCTGAAAAACAAACAAGGACCCCTGTGGCTCTTTTCAAGACTAACAAATTTATTTATCACATGAGCTTTCGTGGGAGAAAATCCCACTTTGTCAGACGCTTGAAGATGGGGACTTACAGAATGGGAGGAAAATAAATGCAGGGGAGTGTATGACATAGGATCAGGTCAGACTGTTACAGCAACTCAAAGCAGTTGTTTAAATTCAAATAGTGGGGACCAGCATATAGAGGGAGGTGAGGTCAAATCACCTGTTATAATAAGAAAAAACTTGCGGGTCTGAAGGATGCTTCCCAGTGTTTTATGACATTATCATATATACTAGATTATGCCCAAGTTCACACAGTCAAAGAAGGAAGGCAGGGGACTGCAGGGCGAGAGGTAGGGCAAACAGACTGCCGGTCTTACTTCCCACAAGGTTGGAGGACTATCCTGGCCTGAAATGCTCTACATTGACAAGGGACAGAACAGGGTGGGACTGTGGTCTGGGTCTCACCACTTCCATGCCTGCCACAGATCAGTGTCTGGCAATGAATGAAGCAGACACCACACCTTTTCAAAGGCTAAAATAATTACTGCTCCTGAGCACTCTGCTATAGTGTATAACTCCTTGCATTCTGAAGGCAAAGTGCCTCATGAAACTACTGCTCAGACAGCACCTTCAATGGCAAAAGCGAGCATCTCATCTGATAAGATAGATGATAATACAACATGGCTTTTCTGGGGTTTCAGAGTTAGTGCCCTTGCTTAGTTTTGGATTGATAATAATCAATGAGAAATGGTAGGCATATGACAGCATTTGACTTTTAAAAGGTGATAGACAATGAAAATTAATAAAAGCTCACATATAGTTAACATTACTGCATTCATGTTTTTCCTCTCAAAATATTTCAAATATACACCATAATACAATATTTGTATTTCTATAGCGCTTCCATCTGAGGATTTCAGAATACTTCATAAATGTTAATGAGCCTAACAATACCCGTTGAAATAAGTATTACCCCCAAACAGGGAAACTGAGGCACAGACACATTGTGACTGTCCTAAAGTTACACAGAAAGTCTGCAAGAGACCCAGAAACAACCTGAACATCCAGGCCTCTGCTTTTGTCCCAGGACCAGCTTTCTTCAGAAGCATGGGCAAAGTTTACGAAGAAAAACATTACCGCTATTATCCAACTTAACCCCATTTTCAGTACCACCACCCCCACCACAAAGGCAACTAGAGTAAATGGAGAGACTTCATTATAGTTGCATCCTAGCTAAATTAATCCAGATTTAAAAAAATAACAACTGGCCTTAATGGTCTTCCTGCTGTACATTTATGCTTCTCTAAAATGACAAATATTTTAAAATCAGTTTGTCTTGTGTATGTCTGTGTGTTTGCATGGAATACTGTCTAGTTTTTCACTTTACTAAACAAGGAGATTCCTAATTGGCTAACATCTCTTCCTCTTATTTGTTCATACCAAGAGGTCATAATCCCTTGTGGCTTTATATATAATTTGTTGCTATGGAAATGATGAGGATGATACAAAGGGAGGATTATGACCTCTTAGTATTAAAAAAAAAAGTTGTGTTTCCATTACATTTTCAAATATCATGAGACATTTTCATTTTAACACTGGGAGTTATTCTTCCTAAATGGATGTGGGGTACTCTAGACGTGTAACTGATAAGTGTTATCTCTAGTCATTACTGAGTGTGCCAATGCTTTGATTTCCAAAAGATAATGAACAACTTAATAAAGAACTGTCAATGGAAGGAAGAAGCCTGTAGCTAAGGACTGAATAGCTTTCACTGCTTAGGAAGGATTTATCAGTACATGATGCCAGTTGAAGAATTACCACCAAATCCTGGCAAAAAATAATAAAAAACATAGCAGGGGGAAAAAAACGAATAAGTGGTACAAGGTTTTTAATTAATGTAAATGTTCATGTTGCTTAATTTTCTTTCATTATATGTTTTGGGATTAAAGAGGGAAACAATTCATTACTTGACTGCCTACTGCAAGACATCTCTGGCCTTGACTGATAATAAAAAGGACTGAATGGTATGAAGCCTAAGGAACGAAGCTCAATCACTCCCAGCAATTACTGTGTCTTATTGATAACTTGCAGCTCTATCCTGCAAATGCCATCTCTGGAACAAAGCCTGTCACAGATCAGACTGAATCCATTAAAAAGCTTTGATTAACATGTCCCTGGGGTGTGCTGTGGAAACTTTTTACGCCAAATGACAGCCGCTTGCTACTGCTTCTGAATTGTCCTCCTGAAATACTCTTGTGTTTTAATCTAGTGCACAGTTTAAATTAAAAAAATGGCAATGACTTTGTGTGACCTAAATTCGAGGTGCTTTATTCATTGTGGGATTTATCAACTACTTGCAGATTAAGTGTTCAGAGAAGCAACAATTAACCTTACTGTGTTTTAGCTCATATTAATTATATATCTCCAGTGCTTTCTTGTACTAGCTACATGTGTCCATGGAAAGGGTCACATTTAATGTGCTCAGTTTAGTGGACACGAAGCTTTGTACTTGTCCTCCCTTGAAAACAAATTGTTTGTATTTGACAAGCATTACACCAACAATGTTAAATTCCAAAGGGGTAGCCGTGTTAGTCTATTGTAGAAAGACAACAGAGTCCTGTGGCACTTTTAAAGACTTCAAAGCGTCTGACGAAGTGGGATTTTCTCCCACGAAAGCACCAACAATGTTAGCTTTCTTTAGTAGCAGACATTGATGTGTAAATGGATTCTGGTTCTTTCAAACACAAAATCTCAGTCTTTCTGGGCCTCAAATTTCAAGAGGGCAAGGAGCTGCCCTCTACCCACCCAATCATCTTCCCATTATCCACTGAGAAAAGCCATAGTTATCTATTGTGGATATTATTTTTTCTTTGTTACCCTGCAGTCCCTTGTAAGACAAATGTTGAATAGTATGTGTCAGGGCCAGCAGGGAATACATTATAAAGAAAAAATGGATTCCTTTATACTCCAGTAAAATACATATTTAGAAACACCGGCAGGTAAAAGAAGCACTCGCCAGAAGATCATTCAAAGAGATGTGCTAGAAAAGAGGTATAAAATAAAGCCTAATCCTGCTCTCCCTGACATCAGTCGCAACACTCTCAATGGCTTCAGTGCAAGCAGGTTTGGGCCCTAACTTGCATAAATTTGGAGAGCTACATTCACCAGTTAACATTTATTAAAACTCTTTTGTGACTGCAAAATGCTTAGATGTCTTGTTTTACTGAATACATCATTTGCTATTCAAATGGATTATTCAAATAGATTAGTTACTGTCCATGAATGCCATATTTACATTAATCTAAACAGCAAATATTTTACCATGCTTGCATGAGATTACTGTGGACAGCAACTGCGTAATTAAAGCAGCAGGTGTCATTTCTTTTGTGCCTGCTTCCCCACACCCTTTTCACTTTTTCTCAAAAGACTTACCTTGAGACGTGTTAGTCACTGCTCAAAGTAAACTTGGTTTTGCCTGAAATTTAGAATACAGCCAAGCAAGTCGTTTTGTGCTTAAGATACTAAGAATAATTCCTATACCTCATTAACTATTAGTGATCATAATTATGGTAGTGCCTGAGAACATTGCCCAGGGAGTAAGGGTTAGGAGTTAGGAATAAATAAGGGAGTTAGTGTGGGGTTTGCAGCAACTGAATATCACACTTCACAAAAGAACTACTTCTTACCTTCAAGAAGCTAGTATTAATAACTAATGTATTCAGTACTACCTTAATGAGTAACACATTTGGAATGCATTGTGTAAATAGCTCATTCTGAACTATTGTTTGACTGAAGATAAAACAGAGTTAGTACACACTTATTCTGCTATCACATACACTTTGGCAAACAGCTTATTCTGCAAACATCATAAGAATGTTGAAATAAGAAAATTATGAAGCACTTTATTTGTTATAGGGTATTTGAAACCAGCTATGTTATTATATTATAGATAAGAGTGCTACATAGTCGCAACTGTTCTACACAGTTAAATAGCATGATCTTAGTTCATTGAAGTCTGTAGATGTAGATCATTGTCAGGTGAAATATCAGGATCCACTAATGTGTATCGATAGTAGTAGATAATAATAATTAGCAATTTTGGATTCAGATCAAAAGTTCATCTTGGGCACATCAGGTACAGGCCTCTGTCAAATGGGAGAGTGGGCTAGGTGAGCCATTGGTCTGAACTTTATTTGGCCATCCATATGTTACTCTCTTTGTAGTTTGTATATTAACTCTAGTAAATATTAGCTCCTCCAAGACAGCCAAGAAGGGGAAATTCAAAGCCCATCCTTATGTCCTGAGATCTCCAAGACGGTCTTTGTCAGTCTGGTTACCCAAACCCAACCTACAGTAACCTGGAGAGAATGACACAACAGCTGGGAAGCAACAGGATGTAGGGACACCATAGCCATACTCCCTTTCCCCCAGCCACACCCACTGGCAGGGTTGGAGACAGCATAGGAACTGCTATGGCTGCTCAACACTACACAAGGACTCCCCTCCATGCAAGGGCAATCCTCCTTTGCAATGGCTGGGCCTACTAGCTTTATATAGCAGGTGTACAATTGCCTTAATCTGTCTCCTATATGCAAGACTGGGATATGAATCAAAGCTACACATAAGAAAGATAGTTCTGACTGGCTTTGAGAAAATGATAACCTTTTATTATTTAGAATACGGCATAAAAGAGATACTTAATCAGGGGTGGTTTTTTGTGATGATACTCAGGGGTACTGAGTACTGGCATCTTTTTTTCACAGTGATATGGGCCCTGTTCCTGCCACTGCCGCCGGCGGCTCCAGGTCCCTGGCTGAGTACCAGCACCTTTTCTTTTTTAAAAAAAGCACTGCACTTAATTATGCATGAATACAAAAATTAACACAAAAATAATCCCCTACAACATATTGCAATATGAAGAAGACAGTGAAAAAATAATCACCCTATGAAGACAGCAACTGTCCAGGTTTTTATGGGGTAAGTGCTATTTTGGGCTCTACCTTCTTATGCGCTTTCATTTTAACAAGGCTAATTTGTTTTACATTAAAAATTACATTCACCCCCCCCTCCTCCCAGAATTATAAGTCAGTAAATTATGATTAATGCCAAGGCCCTTGCCACTAGGTGTTAAGTCTAATGTCAAATTTGCAGTGTTTAAAGGTTATGAAATCCTAAAAGATGTGCAAGCTGACGTTGATTTTAAATGTATTTTACACACTCAGCCACTTGACACTATAAATCTAACAAAAGGCAGAGAAGGGAGGTAGGTGCCCTGCATGTGAAGAAGAGTTCAAATAAATATGCAGGGATTGCAGAAAATAGGAGCTATAGCAATAATCAATTTGACCTATTTATACAAAATTTTAGAGCCATATATTTTAACATCTCTGAAAATACAATTTGTTGACTTTGTAGACTGACCACCCATGTGTGCTTGACAACAGTTGACAAAAGACTTTCTGTAAAGGGTAATTGTCATTACAAATGCTCTTTAACTGCCTTCATTACCTTCTTTCAGCAGGTGTAGAGCTTTATTGCCTGATACTACTCTCCCTTTTAGAAGTCTGGCTCCAAGCCGTCTTTGTTTAAACCCAGATGCCAGCCTCTATTTAACTATTCAGTTAAAAAAAAAAACCATAACAAAAAAAGAAAAAAACAAAACAAAAAACAAAACCCATGCAGCCAACCATCTGGAGTAAAACTGATAGGGAGGGGGTTCATTTTTGTACCTTTTTTGTCTCAAAGGTGAAAGGATTTTTCAAATGCATTAATGACCCATCTTAGATCTATTAAACTTCTACACTCAAAAAGGGTCTTTCAGAAGCAAATTTAAACAAGGTAACAGAAGCAAGGAGGAACATGCACCACAGGCAAAATGGACTGGGGAATATAAATCTGCCCAATTACAATTCAAACAAAAACAACTGAGAAACTGTACTCTGCTGAGGAACTATTGGCCAAGCATCTGGGCTTTGCATTCATGCATAATTAAGCTTTAGACAGCTGCAGGCTTCTACAATGCAACAGGGCACAAGATAGCATAATACACAGTATGATGCATATCAATGCTTAATGCTTAAAGTTGTTTTTTTAAATTAATATGAAACATTAAATAAAAAGACACCAGCAAAAATTTAACAGTATTCAAGATGCCACTGAACAATGACCCAGTAGTTGAAGAAAACAATGAAAATGACTAGCTTTACCTCCAACCACCACGGATCTCTGCAGCAATATATACAGTATACCTTTGGTTTAAGTTTGCACAGCATAGTAGATTAAAGCAAGTAAGAAACATTAAACAACTTAAAGGACATTGTGTTAACAATTAAAATGACCCCTTAAAAATACATACATATGTATTGGGCTATTGTGGAGTGCAGATAGTAGCTTTCAAGATAATTAAATATTCAAGAAAGATAAAGTCTCTCCAGTGGTATTTTTAACATATGCTTTGAGCCCACTACCCTCTTGTTTATAGAGATGGATCCCTTTCTCCATTACAAATCATGTTTAGCATAAAGGCTGTAAAGACTGCACATTGTGATGTCAACCACTCACAATCCTCTGTTAACAGTTGCTCCAGATGTGAAGATCTCATGAAACAGCATTATCTCCGGGTAGAAAATCTGGCTATCTTTTTACTTTTGTGTTCCTTTGAGGCTGCTTCTGTTCAAAAAGACTGCTATATTGTGTCTTTTAATTGTGCTAACCCCCATTAAATACTGCATACTTTCTATATGTGACAGGTAGTGTTGATTGTCAAACTGGTGGCATATGTGAAACATTGCTCCATTTTCAGAAGAAAAGGTATTCCTCTACAAGTTTGTGTATTTGATTTCAGATAGCATTCATCTACTTGACATGAGGCCAAAGTTACTTCTTGGAAATTTTTAATATGATTAATCACACATGGATAGGAACTGTAAAATCAATTGCCTGAGGATAAAACTAGCACTGCAAGTTCATACTTAATTTATTATCCTAAATAAGGAAAAACAAAACAAAAGCAAAACCCAGGGATATAAAGATCTGCTTTTCTACAAAAGATGTGCAACAGAAATTATGTGAATTTGCTGTGCATAATCCATTAACAATAAGGCAGCATTATCTATGTGTGAGTGAAAATAAATTACAATTGTACACAGAGTAGTAGGATTTCAGAAAATGTTGTAACACGCAAATTTGCTTCTTGTTAAAATACTGATTTTAACGGTGCCATAAAACTGTGTCGTCACTCCCTTCTTCCTGATATACCATTAATTGCCTGTTGTATGAGAAGAATATTGCAATTAGGTGGTCTTCGTTTTCCTCTTTACCCATCTTTTTTCTTCATTCCCATAGATGATGATCTATAAAAGGAAAGTAATTAAAGGCAACAACAGGGGAGACGTTCAGGTTAATTGTATTCGCATATGTGATAATTATTTTATCTATTCTGCTATACAGGTCAATCATCATTTCTCTCTTGTTTTTTCATATGAGATTTTAATATTGTTTGCACCCATTGATCCCAGGCCAATTCTGAGAACTTTTAAAAATCCTACCCTTTCTGTTCTTGAAGATTTCAAGCAATTTTAAATTTTACTCCCTCATCCCCCTTTTTCTTTATGGATCATAAAGACCATATTTCCTCCGTGTGTTATAATGATCTTCACAGTGTTTACACATTAGAGAGCTGGAAGGGTTAGACATGAGAACTGATGTATCCATTAATTGAAGCAGTGTAAACCTCACACTGAATCATCATTGGCATATATCTGGCACAGCAAGGGATGTGGTTGTAATCCCAGTTACACCAGTATAAATCTAGAGTAACTCATATAGAACAAACATTGAGGCCCATGGAATTACTCCACATTCACGTCCTTGTAATTAAGATCACCCACTGGGTAAATAGCAAGAGAATATCAGCCTGATCTTAAAAAGAGAACAAATTCTTACAGTTCTAGTCATCACTGATCTCTCAGCACATCAAAATGCAGAAAGGGAGCATCTACACTGGCAATTTAGGTCGACTTAAGGATACTTAAGTCGACCTACACAAAGCTGTGTCTACACCGGGCTTTCATTAAGTCAACTTAAGCACTTCCTTATGTCGACTTAATAACTACCACTCTTTAGGTCGACTTAACACCTAAGTCGATTCGTTAAGTTGACCTAGGGCTGGGGACTGATGTGGGTGCCCTAAGTTGACTTAATTTGTTAAGTCGACCTAGGGCTGGGGACAAGGAAGCCGCGGCTCCCTGCGGGGGCCAGGCAAGCAGGGAGCCGCGGCTCCCCACCAAGCAGAGATCTGCAGCTCCCCTTGTCCAGGGGAGCCGCAGCTCCCCTAGCCCGGGGAGCCGTGGCTCCCTTCAGAGCTGTGGTTCTCCGTCAACCTCACCAATCAACTTAAGAGTCTAGTGTAAACTCTGTAAGTCGACTTAACAAGGTCAACTTTAAGTCAACGTAAGTCAACCTTGTTAAGTTGACTTAGCAGAGTCGACTTAGCTTTGTAAGCGTAGACATAGCCTAAACTAGTTAACAACAGGAATTACAGAAATTCTTGGCTGTTTACATTTCTGAGTACTGATTATTTGCGATAAATGAATTTGTTAGTCTTTAAAAGTGCTACAGGACTCCTTGTTTGTTTTGCTGAACTAGACTAACATTGCTACCCCTTTGGAATTTGATTATTTGCTGTGAATGAACATGGAGGACTCAGAAATCATAGATGATTATTTCATATCATAGATGCTCCTAAAAATAACAATTATTTTAAAAATGAGTTTTTTTCTCTTGGGGAATATAACTTTTTAATCTACAAGGTACTTAAGCACATGCATAATTTTAAATCCTAACAGTACTATTTATATGTGTAATAGCACTCATACTTAAGCACTTTGCTGAATCAGGGCTCAAGATAGCAATTATTTTTTTGGTTTAAAGGGAATTAATAAGGAGATAAAAAACCTGAATCAATAGTCACCATCTTAACTACAAGCCTGAAGTTTATTTTAATGTTAGCAATGTATCTTTGATTTGCAAGCAAAGCAAAAGCATACACTGCACTATCATATGTTCTCCGAGTTAAGACACACAAGGCATGGTACCTTTATGCTGCGAGTTTCTTGTTCCTTCCTCAAATAGGACCAAATTCTTACCACATATTGCATCCAAAGAACTGCATCGAACCCAATAGATGTTACTTGATGGCAGAATTTGGCCACAGTTGTGTAAAAGAAGAATTGGCAAAACCATATTTATGACAGCAAGGCCTTGACTTAAGTGTTACCTCATCCAAACTTGTTCATTAAGCATGATTACAAATCATTGAACATATCACTTTCAAAGCTCTTGATCTTACTATTCACTATAAAATTGTTCATTTTATAGTTCAGTGTTATAAATCAGTGAATGTATGTTATCCTTTGCTATCTTTTTAATCTATTAGAAGAACAGAGCGGGGAGGGCGTTGTGGAAAATATAATGATTCTTTAATATCAATTTTCCTGTGAATGCATTTTTAGAAGTGCCTTAATTTTGTGATTTTGATATTAAGTACTTTTAAAAGTACCCTTACATTGGGCTCCCAGAGCTGTTCAATGGGATGCTGCACTCATTTTCTCCATAGCGCACCATACAGTAGCCTTATCACCACACACTGGCACAATCCATGTCAGAGCTTGTTAGCAGGTCCTTGGAAAGCAGTCATACAGCTGTCTTCTGCAGTGCCTGGGCTGGAGGAATCCTTCAACTGCAGCTGGATATGGAACTGCTAGATCCCCTTTAAACCATTCCAGCCCTTATAACTGGTGTAAAGGAGCACAGTGTGATCAAGGATCTCACCCTCTTTGTTGGGCCTTTGGGCATGTTTCTGTCTGTCACTCTTCTCTAAACATGGAGCTTCCTTTCACTGAAAAAAACCTTTATCATCATGTTTTATTGTGATTGTAAAAGCTGAACTAGCTGACATGATGTTGACCACAACTGACTGGTCAGTGAAGAGCAGGGCAAATCATATTTAACATCATGTCAAGTTACTCAGATTGAACCCATGGCAAAGAGAAGCACACTGTGTGTGGGGCAGACAATTATTTGATCAATGCCTACTTCTTTCTTTCTTTCTTTCTTTCTTTCTTTCTTTCTTTCTTTCTTTCTTTCTTTCTTTCACATAGAACAAAACAATTGTGCCCACTGTATGGAGCTATTTATTTTTAGTGGAAAACTATTACTCCCTGATATGAGGAAGAGAGAAAGTGCATTACAGATCTTTTTCTTCAGTATAATATTAGACAATCATCATGGGTCAAAGAAATGTAATGAACCAAAGAGTCTGTTTTGGAACAAAGTAAGTTATTGTTTTAGGCCATTTTTAAGAACCGAGAAACAAACAAAAATATATGTTTTGGGTGAATGATATGGAATATTGTTCTCTATAGGAACAATTATCAAAGGGTTAATGAATTTACAAACCAAGCTCTCTTTTCATTTGCTACTTCAAAGCAAAATATGAATGAATAGATTTAAATGTTTATTAACCAAAAAATTAGGGTAGGAGCCAATATTGATCTAATTCAATAGCGCAGAATGCTGAACTATTACAGTCACTGAGCTCATTAGAAGAGATTAAAAGACTGAATACAAAGACAATGTAAAAGATGTGATTTTAATATGCTTGATCATATCAGAGCTACAGTTTTTAGTAACGTCATAATTTTATCATGGAAACCCTCTCAAAAACCCTGAAGGTAATCTAATTTTCTTTGGACCAATTTGCATGTCCAGGATTATGATGTCATTTTCCATGAGTTAATTTGATATACTGGGCTGAAACACTACTCGTCTGCACTGACACAGGGAAGGTGATGTGACTCCCTTCTTTTGATGGATTCCAGCTTTAAAAACTTATTACAGTGTTATCTTGAGCTCAGTTTCTGATATCTATAGTTGTGATCTTGGATTTTGGCCAGAAGCATATACTTTCTGCTATAGATTAAATACATTTTTAGATATTTTCTCTTGTAATGGTCATATCCATTAAAATATTTCAATACCTATCATGAATAAGAAGTGTCATAAATATGTCCTTTGGGAAAGTACATTATAAAGACATTAGTTTTCTTTAAATTCATAAACTGTTCCTAAAAATGAAAAATTAGTAAACTATTATGCAACTTTTTGTCTGATCAAGCAACAGTATCATTAGCTCCTGGATGGTGGATCTATGTGATAAAAGACTGCCTCAGCATACTGCCTCCTGGAAACAATAGTTTCTAAAAAATACGGCCTTGAAAGAGCCAACCATAGTACAACTGTAAACATATGGGCTATGTGTACACTTGAAAGTTAGGTCGACCTTATGTCGACTTAAGTCGACCTTGTTAAGTCGACTTAACAGAGTTGACTTAGCATTTTAGGTGTAGACATAGCCATGGAGCTGAAGTTAATGGGAGTTGTGCATGCATATTTGAAGGTCATTTAGTTTATAGTGTCATGCCCTTACCAGCCTTTATTTGCCAAGTTTGAGAAGGCACCCACCAAATCCTTCAGTCATTAGCGCAACTGGGCTTGCAGGAGCTGACTAGCAATTGGATAACGATAGTGTTAAAAGGACCTTTGACATTGAGTGAGCTGAAAATTGGTAATTCATAAAAAATTAAAACCTACAGTTCTTTTCTTTTGTCTGAAGTATTGAAGTTCAGTTCTGTTCTGAAAATGGGCTTATAAAATGTTGTTATGATCAGGGAGGGACTTAGTCAACATTTCTCAAATGCTGCCACTGCAGCCACATGCAGCCACCAGGGGCTTTTCTTATGGCTACAGCTGTGGTGATGGGGAGGGGAGGCAGAAAGCTGCAGCCTCTTCTCCAGGGCTGCCAGCAGAGTGCCTCCCTCTGGAACCACAAACACCAGAGGAGCAGGCAGCTGTGAGTTCCCCACTTCCCAGGGACGGTGGGGTTCAGGCTTCCGCCCTGGGATGGCAGGCAGCAGACTCTGGTTGTGAGACTTCAGGCTGAGGGAATGTGGTGGCAGGCTTTGTCCTCCAGCTGCGGGTTTCAGGCTCCAGCCCCAAGGCCCTGGGCTCACTATCCCTTTGCCCCTGGCCTCCGCTGCCTCCTCTGGTCCTGGCACCTGGTCAATGCTTCAGCTGCACAACAGAGGGATACAACCATGGGCGCTGGGGTCTGGCTCTGATCCTGAGGCTAACCCACTCTCCATCAACCCTGGCCCACTGCCTCCCTGCACACCACTCCATCCAGAGCTTAATTTGTCCCCTGGCTTACCAGGCTTGAGTAAGTCTGCTGGGAAAAGTGATAACTGCATATTTGTTAATATCACTTTTCCCAGCAGACTTACTGGTTACCTGGGAGGCTGTGAAATGTGATATCAAAAAACATACAACTATCTATCACTTTCCGCAGCAGCAGACCTACTAGTTAGAAACTCTAAAAATGAAAGCAACCAAAAAGTAAAGAGAAATAACAACGAAAAGAACATGCAAAGTACCTTATTTGTGTTTCTATTCTGTTGAGGACCAGTAAAGAATAGAGATAATTGTACATTGTTTTTATTGTTGAGTCTACCAAAAAAAAAAACAACCCCCCCCCCCCCAAAACCCACTCCATAAATTATAATGATATGGACATGGATAAATGCACCTTTATTTATTTTTTCCTAAAATTAACTAAAGAATTTAGGAAAAATTGTCAAAGCGACCACCAGCAAAAGTTGGTGGCTGCACTGTGAGGCCACCAATTTTTATTTTGCGAGAACCCCCAGACTAAGTCAGAGGCACTATAGATATCCAAGCCTAGCATCCCAAAACCTGGAGTCACATAATGAAAAATCAGAATCTCAGCTCTCTCTCATTTTTTAATTAAATTATGCTTCTAGCCTTCATGTATGCAAAGAAAATCATCCGTGACAATCAGGCCAGGAAGTGCAAGCTGGGAATTGCACATTCAGTTCATAGCATACACATCTGTGTGGGGAGTTCAGGGGCATATGTGTATGCATTTCTATACATGCTATTCCTTGTGCAACATGTTTAAAATCTAGAGTCAAAAGTTACATTGAGTTTTCTGGCTGGCACATCAACTTCATTAATAAAGATTCTGCAGTTGGGGTCCAATCCTTTTCTCAGTGAAATCTGTGGAAAAACTCCCATTGATTTCAGTAGGAATTGGATTAGGCCCTTGAAGCTTTGTTAACAATTGTGTTGGTGAGGTGAGAGAATCCCCTCTCATGCAGCTTTATGGTGCCCCAAATCCACTGTTTTCGTAGAACTTCACTCTCTAAAACCACTGCATAATATATAGGTGTGGGTGCCCATGCACCTGGATGTACTATCTTGGATCAAATGTAAATGTGAGGTAGTGGACTGTTCACTTTCATTAAAGATTCAGTGGCACTTGCTACAAGAGAAAGGGGTATCAGCTGTGCTATCTCACCATACGCATTATTTGCTTTATACCAGGGGTCGGCAATCATTGCCGGCCCCTGTGCCAGCCCCGCCCACTGCACCCTCAGCAGATGCCGGGGGTGGGGCCAAAAGGGGGCAGGGCCAGGCTTCAAGTGCCCTGCCGGCTCCCGTCCGCAGGGGCAGCGTGGGACTGATGGCCCCTGTTGCCCCCCCCCTTGCTGGATGGCAGGAGGGGAGCAGAGCGGGACGTGTTGCCCCGGCCCGCCCAGAGCCGCGCTGCTGCCGGCAGGGCAGAGCCTGCCCCGGCCATGGCCAGCAAGAGGGCAAGTCAGCTCAGCACACCCAGAGCAGCTGCTGCCTGCAGGAGCCGGGGCCAGGAACCGGAGGCCGCCCGCCAGCAGCGGCGGCTCCGGCCGGGCTGAGTCGACCCGCCCTCTTGCCAGCCATGGCCGGGGCCAGCTCTGCCCTGCCGTCAGTGACGTGGCTCTGGGCAGGCTGGGGCGATGCAACGCGACCTGTTCCCCTCCCCTCCTGCCATCCAGCAGGGGGTGGGGCCAGCAGGGGCCCTCAGTCGCGCACCACAGCTGCTGGGTTTGGCCCGCATGACAGCTCTGGCATGCGTGCCAGGGGTTGCCAACCCCTGCTTTATACAAATATACAGAAAATTACAATGATGGAAATTATTCAGGTACCTCAGATTGGAACTTGTTGGTCTCACAAGATGTAAAAAAATGTTTAATCTCAAAGGGACAAATTCATTCCTGATGTAATGTACTGAGGTCATTCTCTAATATTATGGTTACAGCAGGGATTAATGTAACCCAATGTGATTACAACAGTGAGAATTTGCTGCTTGGATTTATCTTTATTCTGCATATAGAACAGTATCAGTCTTCTTTGTTTCTGGAAAGCAATAGCTGTTTTAAGAAACAAGCTTACATGGATGATCAGAAATCATCTTTCCTTGCCACAGAAAATAATAAAGTCTTAGATTTCATTGTATATCATTGAAAATGATTTGTAAGGTGCCCCAGGCCCCAAATGAACACATTGCCGTTAAACTCAGTCTGAACAGTAGAGCAGAATGTTAGAAAAAAATCAGTAGTAATGTTGAAAATGCAGCAGGTTACAATAAAGATAAGAAGAGATTGTAACTCTAACTTTAGGAAGCTGAATGTGACTGGTGCAGCCAAAAACAAATGAATTGGAATAACAGGCTTTTTAATTGGTTCTTGGTATTTGTTTTTACTTCCTGTCAAACATCCAGTTTCTGCTTTTATTGAAACTTGGTTAAATCATAGTCATCCTAAGTAAATATTTAACTCCTGTCAGGAGGTTTAATCAAGACTAGTGGGATTAACCAAAGAAAATGTCCACTCTTGGAGTTACTATTACAATTAGATTTGTTCATGTCAGAATTCCAGGATTCTCTTAGCTAGTTTTATCAAAGCTAGTGAGATTAATGCAAAAGAAATGACCAAATTTAAGAACATTATTGCAATTAGACTTGTTCATGTCATTGTTTCATGGTTTTATTAAAGAACGATTAATGTTTTTAGTCTGGAACAGGGAATTTATTGTCAGCCTTAGGCCACATGTCAACAAATCAGAATTTAGCTGTAATATAATAATATTTACCTCATTGTTGCAATCAGTTATGCTGGAGCAATGCTTATCACCCTATTACCTGGAAAATAGTAAATTTCCAAAATAATAAACTATGCTTTCCCATTTAGCCAAAGTACATTAACTAACAGGCATCATCAATCATGCACATCAAGTGACAATGAAGCAATAAAATGTGGAGTTCAGAATGAACATACATAGGTGTCTTTGAATTAATCAATCCATTTATCCATTTAAAGAGATAAAGGAAAGGCAAAAGGGGTTAAAAAAAATTGGCATACTAGAAGATACCATGGATTCCAATCACATCAATGGTGAAAGGAGAATGGCTGTAACCAGCTCCAGAAAGATCACCTCAGGAGGTTCCCCAGCTGCCTTCAGGCAATATAGTAGCTCCTATGCCACACCTCCTATGTCCATTGCAATGTAGAGAATGTGGCTGGAGCAAATGGGATGTGGTTGTAGCTTTCTTATGCCCTGTTGTCCCCCCACTGCTAGTTAGGCCCCTGGGAACTCCAGTATCAACTTCAGGCCCTCTAACTTATGTTGAAACTAGAAAAGACAATGGGTGTGTCTACACTTACAAATTAAGTCAATTTAAGCTTGCTTAAATTGACTTAATTTAATCTGCGTCCACACTACATTTTCCTTAAGTCGAGTTAAGCAGCAGTTTAAGTCGACTTAAGGAAAAATAAAGTCGACTTTACTAAACCTAGTTTTAAGTTGACTTTGCTGGCTAAGTCGACTTTAGAAAGTCGACTTAGCCAGTGTAGACACAGAGTAGCCCTAGGTCGACTTTAAGTCAACTTAGGGGGCTTCAGGGCTTCCCCACTGCCCTCCCTGCCAGAGTGGCTGGCACAGCCACAGCCTGGCGTGCCCCCCCCACAGGGCAGGACAGAGCCCTGCCCACCCTGCTCCTATGCCCTGCCAGGGTCCCTGTCCCCATCAGCCCCCATTGTACCCAGGTACAATGGGGCAAATACTAAGCCCCCTGGCACTTGGCAAGGGGTGACCCCTGCCATCATGGACCTGTCCCAGGTCCACCTAGCCCCTACAAATCGACCTAGGCGTCCAGTGTTGACGAACTAGGTCGATTTGGCAGGGTACCCTCTAAGTCAACTTAATTTTTGAGTGGGGACATGCTCAGTCGACTTAAATTAACAAATGTAGACATAGCCAATGAGAGGACCAAAAGAATGCCACCATGGCTAAACAACAGAGCCATGGAGGCAAAAAAAGCCATCCTTTAAAAAATGGGAAGTCAAAAACCTAGTGAGGATTATAGGAAGGAGCACAAATTCTGGCAGATTAAGCATAATAAAGCAGGCTAAGAAAGAATTTGAAACACAACTTGGTAAAGATGCTAAAACAAACAGTAAGAGTTTTTTTAAGTACATCTGAAGCAGGGTGCCTGCCAAAGAATCAGTAAGGATATTAGATGACCAAGGGGTGTTAGAAGAGCATTCTATGAAGACAAGGACATTGCCTAGAAGCTAAATATATTCTTTGAATCAGGATTCAAACTGATATATTAAACAGCAATAAGTCGCCATAACCAGATGGTGTTCACCGAAGAGTTCTGAAGGGACTCAAATATGAAATTGTAGAACTATCAACTATAGTATGTAACCTATCACTGATATCAGCCTCTGTACCAGCTAACTGGGAAGTAGCTAATGTAATGCTGATTATTTTAAAGGATTCCAGAAACAATCCTGGCAATTACAGGCCTGTAAGGATAATGTCAGTACCAGGCAAATCTGGCTGAACCAATAGTGAAGAACAGACTTGTAAGACATATAGATAAACAAGATTTGTTGAGGAAGAAGCTTTTGAAAAGGGAATTTATGCTTCACCACTCTATTAGGAGGGTGCCAACTTTTAGGAAAGGGATAGCAAGTAAAACAGAAAATACAATGCTAGTATATAAATTCATAGTGCCCCCACATCTTGAGTACTGTACACATCTCAAAAAGGAGATAATAGAACTAGGAAAGGTTCATAGAAGGGCAACAAAGATGATCTAGGTATGGAATGTCTTCCTTATAAGGAGAGACTAAAAAAAAATATGGCTCTTTTGTTTAGAAAAGAGACAATTAAGGGAGAGGAGAAGAAATTATAGAGACATATAAAATTATGGATGGTTTGGAAAAAGTGAACAGAGAATGTTATTTACCCTTTCCCACAATACAAAAATTCAGGGTCATCCAATGAAATTAATATCCCACATTTAATACAAACAAGAGGAAATACTTTTTCCAGACAATGAATAATTAACTGTGAAATTCTTTGCCATGGAATGTTGTGATGGCCAAAAGTATAACTGAGTTCAAAGAAGAACTAGATAAATTCACAGATGATACAGGATGGTTAGAGATGCAATAGTAAGCTTTGGGCAACTCTAAACCACCAACTGACAGAAGCCAGGAGGAGATGAGGACTGGAATTCTCAAAATTGCCCTATTTCATACACTTTCCCTAATGCTTTAGTACCAGCTACTGTCAGAGAAAAGTTGTGATCTCAATGGCCCATACAAGTTCTTACATTCTTATATTTAAGGATGAGCCATCCACATGGCTGCATAGAATTCTAGAGTGGAAATGTGAATTTTATGGTGCCTTTGCATCCTTTTCCTACCCATTCCCAAGTGTCCTTAGCCATCATCAAAGAGTTAGGGAAGAACTACACCCCCTTTTCAGATGGATAAAAGGAGCAATGTAGTGAAATATCTGTGTCAGGTCAAACTACAAACAGGTGGAGTAGCTGGTAACAGAGTCCTTGATTACATTGAACTTTTTGCATGTATTATTGAACTCTATAAGGATGAGCCAAAGCTCTGGGTCCAAAGTGTCCTGTTCTAATATTTACTCTTGCATTTAGTCAAAAATAGAAGAAACCAAATAACATTTAAAAATAGCTTATTCAAGGTTTTTTTGCAATAATCCAAACATATTATCACTAAAGTAAAATTTGTAGATTTCTATCATATTTTTATTCTGCATGCATCATGATAAAATAATCATTTCTCCTCCTACCAGTGAACAGAAGTAAATACTAACTGCAGAATTCTAACAGCATAATTGAAAATAGGCAACATATTACAAAGGTATTCTGAATTAGGTTCTGAAAGTGTGCAGGACTAAAGGAACAATCTATACTGTTATGGAACAAAAATCATATGGGTGGAAATCTTGACCCTACTTGAAGTAAATGGTAGTTTTGCTATTGACATCAGTAGCCTGAGGATTTCACCCTATATCTGTATTTTTGTATATTCTTAAGCAAATCAGTGTTTTGCACTTCAAATATCAATTATATCATTTTCTAAGTGAAATACTTTCCACGGAATTGGAGACAATCATCCTTAAACTCTGCTGACTCCTGCTTTCGATCTCCTGCTTCAATGCAGATCCAAAGCATAAGTGTATTACACAACAATCACATTCTCTGTTATGTATTATTCTTTGTCTAAAATAGGCAAGTGGTACATTTTGGCAGGCTCATTCCATGCTTTTGGAGCAGCACTATGAGACATGAACCTGAGAGAGATCAACACCTTCAGAAATGCATCCTGAAACACACAACTTGGCCCATCATACTGATAGTTTAAAATGGGAGTTACACACAGATAAAAATGAAACAAACAATTATTCTGTATGTCACGGTCAAAGACCATTGCCATGGTCTGCCAATCAGACGATGCCAGTGTGTTCAGAATTCTAAAGCCATTTTGTAATGGTAATTAATTACTTGCTATTGCTTCATTTTTGAAAGGCTTTATAAAGCACTGCTTTGGTCTTGTAACACAATGGATAAGTGATGATGTGCCAAGTTACATACCCACATGAAATCAGATGATGGCACATAATTTGGCATGGTTTGATACAATGAAATCCACACAATGCACAGTGCACTATATAATAAGATGAAGATAACTTTAAAAAAATTGAAACGCTCTGTTATAGGTTTGATTTTTAAAAACAGCTTCCTGTTCATGCTTGCCCGTGATTGTAGGTCCAACTTCTGGCTGGTGCAGTTAATAAATAAATAAAGCTGATGAAGCTTCGAAATGCCATGAAAAGCCATATTCCCTTACCCTTGTTACTAACAACACTTTTTAGATCATTAAAAGCAAAAGAATTTTAAAAATAAAGTTTACCTGCCCCACTATGACCAGTCTCAAGCATTCACTAGTCATAAGTCAAACTCTCACAAAAAACAGGAAAAGCTTAAAAATAACAAGGTTTTTTGAACAATAACAATTTTTTTCTATCCATCTTTCAGTTTTTGAACTGTTAGAGGAAAGGAAACTGTTCCACAAGTGTGTAGTGAATCTTTCAGGTTCAAAATTCAATATTAAATTCACATTCCAAAAATCTCGTTCTTGCTCCACTTACCATCTCTTAAACTGTATCATCCAGGATCTGCTATTTAATCCCTCTCCATCTCCTTTTTTCTCATGATCAGATATTCAGTCACCTTCTTGCACTTCACGTTCCCCCATTTCAATTAGTCTCCTATCCCCCACATTTCCTTGAATGACCTCAATCTCTTTTCCTGTACACCACACTCCTGTACAAACCTCTCTCTCCTCTGAGCCTCACATTCTCTTGCTCCAATATTCCCCTGATCCTCAGTCTTTCACATGTGCATCACATCCTGTCCCAGGGTCTCTCGGAGTTCTCAAAATGGGAGCCATGACTCCTCTAAAGAGCATAAGGTTATTTGGGGGGAGGGCGGGAACAAATCCCTTCCAGATAAGGAAACTTTCCTAAAACAGTTCTGCAATCTCTGAAGGCTTGTCTATGCCAGAAAGTTTTACTAGCAATACAGGGATTGTTAAACCAATACAGTTATACCAGTGTAAATGTCTATTCCAGTATGCACAGCTTTTTTTCCTTTAATGTATACCCCTCCCCAGGCAACACAAGCTGTACTGGAAAAAAGCCTCCTTACAACAGAATAAGTCATGGAAGCTTTATCAGTTTAAATTCATAGCATATACCCAGTATAATTTTCTTGTGTATATAAGCCTTGACATGATGGAGCAGAACTCAGCACCTTTCTTAGGGGAAACTATTAACAAAGATGTTCCTGTGAGGAAAACAATGGACACATCCGTTGGGGACTTTGACTTCCCAAAGTAAGTGTCCAAGAAACAAAGATGGAAAGGCTGAGCACAATGAGCTACGTATTAGAGAAAGCCACTCTTTATATCGAGTCCAATTCAGTTTGTATTCAAAGTGATAATTGAGCAGCCATTGTGTGTGTAAATAATTAATGGATATGCTTGGGAAGGGCACAACCATCTTGTGAGGAGTAAAATTTTCCAGATCCTTTGCTATGATTAGAAGAAAGTTTTAGCAACTTATATTAATAGCAAAATAAAAATAATTCATGATTCTTTTTTAATGTGTAGAAGTATTTCTGTTGATCTTAGGTTTTATTAAAGTTTGTTCCGTTGTTTTAAAATGAAAGAAAATTTAAATTAATTATGTCCCCTTAACAATGAGTGCAAAATGTGGTAATTGGACGACTAACTCGCATATCCAGAAGTTAGGTGGCTAACTGTGATCATTTGTGACTACAATTACTTGTAGGTGCCAAAAGGGAGTCTGGTTCTAAAACTCAAGCAGTTAATATTCCTTCTCATTAGGACAATTTGTCTTGCCAGAGCAGTTAATACACCTCTGCAAATGGAAAAAAATCAAAGAAAATTAATACTCACTGACAAACTGACATCTGTCAAATTTAATTTCCAGTAATAGAGATCTCTTTCCTCTGGGAATATTTTTAGCCCTATTATTTCTCTTTTGGGACTTTTAATCTTTTTTCTTTCACTTCCTGAGCATTTCACAGATGAGATTTGGCTAATAATACAGCCACATTTTACTGGGGAACTACAGAACTTAGAAGGAAAAAATACCCCCTAAAACAAAGAATAAAAACATGTTACAACTTGTCTATTTTTTGGTCTCATTCACCTACCTCCCTCTCGTTCTTTAATGCCCTGTCATGTGAAAGGGAAGAAATTCCTGGCTGAGTATGGATTCTCACTCTGTAAGGCTATGTCTACACTGGCAAGTTAGTTCGAATCAAGGAAGCTTAATTCGAACTAACTTAAGCAATAGCTACACTAGGCTTTCGTTAGTTCAAATTAAGGGCTTCCTTAATTCGAACTAATAAATTCAAATATACTATTCGAACTAAGGATTAATTTGAACTAGTTAGTTCGAATTAACCAATGTGGCCATGTTAGCTTGTACTAATTGCTTAGTTTGAACTAACCAGCCCATTGAACTCAATGCAATTCGCTAATTCGAACTAAATTTTGCTAGTTAATTTGAACTAATTTAAATTAGTTCAAATTAGTTCGAATTAACTAATTCGAACTAACTTTAGTAAGTGTAGACATAGCCTGTCTCAAGATGATGTGTGATGTCATTTTCCATGCTGCATTAACTTGTTGACTTTCCACTTGAAACACAGCATCAAGACCCTGCCGCATATTAACCTGAAGTCATTATAACCAGAAATGGGACTGAGCCAAACCCTTCTCTCTGAACTTTACCAGACTTTAAGTGTGAATCTGAATATAGGTACAAACTAAATTCTTCATGTCAACTCCAATTATAACTTGTGATATATGTCATGTCCCTCATCACAGGATTTCTCTATTTTTTAAATCACCTTGCATGTATTTTATTTTATATTTTCATTAAGAATTTTGCAGTCACAGCAGTACTCTATAATGTATTGTGATGGATGGATCTTGTGAAAGATTTTTTGACTGCTCTCTTTGTTCTTTCTTTAAGTGTCAAATGTAAACAATAAAAGGCCTTTCTTAATCTGTCATTTTCCCTTTAGCAAATGAAGATGGAGAACTGAATAAGTGTAAAAAATAATTCTTACGACAGATTTTTTAAAAATAACTTCTTTCTTTCTGTTGCTGGATTTTATTTCATCTTTCTTTTATTAACATCCAGATTCTGCACTGAATAGATCATTAGGTGTTATCTGCAGAATCCACAATATTCAGAGATATTTCCCAGAAAATACAGCATACTACAAACTACTAATAAGCAAACCTCAGATAAGCTTATCACAAGTTCAGATGCTTTTCTGAATCTTGTCTACATTTATCTAATCCTCTGGGGCCTCGTTAAAGTTTAGTGGCAAAAAGCTACTGTGAGATTAAGAAACCTACAGCAAACTTCGGGGACAAGGGAAAAGGCTTTTGTACAATAATTCCTATTAATTTCTGACATATAGCAAGACCTGGATTTGTTCCAGATTTTCTCTCATTTAGTCCAGTTTTACCTTCTTTTGGTTGAGTAAGTACAAATAACTGACCTAATATTGATGTACTTTATTTTTAGCACAGATGCCACTGTTGTATGGTTTTTCAGGTTATTTAAGTATCTCAGTATGCTCCACTGAACAGAATGCAGAACAAGGATCCTGTCATTATCGCTATATATGATATAATAGCTTTCATTTAATGAAATGGCCTCCAATAATGTGGGTGCAGCTGCTTAACAAATATTTGCGAGCAATTGCATTCTCATTTAATTACAGACACAAAATTACAGTCACAAGATTGGTGATTAGTTGAGGCCAGGCTAAAGATCAGTGCCAGTACGTTAAATCATGTAATATGGGATTCAGATTTCCAAGTGGCTGAATCGTCTTTTGATGTTAAAGATATTGGCTTAGCTAGATTTAGGCAGGTGTCTCATGAGCTTTCATAGATGACAAAGGTGGCTGCCAAAAGTCCTTATTGCTTATGAATCAAAATCTGCTCTGTTACACCAGTGTTCACTGAAGCAGTAGAGTTTCTCTGGATTTACAGTCCTGAAAGGCAGAATTAAATTTGGCTCTATAGCTGCAATAGTCATAGAAAATTCAAGAATTTTCTCTGTGTTCAGGATATTCCTAGATTTTCAGAGTGAAAGTGCATTTTTGGGAATTCCACTGATAAACCAAGCAGGGAATCAGATTGTTGATGTGGACTGTGAACCTGATAATTTAACTAGAGTATGATTTAACCCATGTTTATGAATATAACCTATTCACCTTCAATGTGACCTGCTGCTGTGATTTTGGGGGGGGGGGGGGGGGGGGGCGGTCTTGGCTGATACTTATTGGCTCTCATCAGCTGTGATGAAACTAAACCAAAATAACTTAGCAACACAGACAAATAAAAAATCTTTAGAGACAATCTCTCAGTTTCAGATAGCCACTGAATTGAGAGTACTATTTTCCCTCTGGCTCCAATAGAAAGATGCAATGCATATTAAAGGAGATCTATAAAATATCCACAAAAACAAAAGCCTGTATGCTGCTTGCTTGTGGACATTCAGAGCCTGATTTTCATAAAGGAAGAAGATCTGAGTCATGTGGAAAAATGCATGTAGGATTTTTTAATCTCATTTATACTACACATTTTCTTACTGAAAATGGATTTGGGGGAAATGAAAATTTGTTATAATGTCAATAAAATAAATGGTTATAGATCTATATTTAAAACCCTCAGAAAATTTCATGAAAAACTAGGCTCAGAACCAATCTCTTCTCATCTCCCCTCTTCTGAAACAGCCTTCCTCCAGTAGAGAAGTTACACATTTTTTCCTGGCACTCCTAGCTTCATCCTGAGCTGGTGGAGCTGATTGGTGGACCTAGTGATGCATGCTGATAATGAGATGGGGGACATCCAAAGGTGACACCATCTGGAGCTGCTTGCATCTAGTGTCCATCTGTGTCCCGTCTGCTTGCAAGTGCAGAGACGCAGGGCTCCCTCCCCTGGAGGAGCTGCTCTGCATTATCCCCTTGAAGTCAACACTAGTGCCACTTCCATTCCTTGAGCAGTTTCTTCACCACAGAAGGGCCTCCTTCCACTGGTATCAAATAGCATTACAACTTGCAAAAGCACTATTGGAAGGGTTCGATGCTACCAGCTGCTATTCCCCAGACATCCATGAAAGAAGCTGTGAAAGAGAGTTGTTTGTTTGTTTGTTTTAAATATTAGAAATGGAAACTTTAGAAATTGTCTATCCTGTTTGTTTCTTTTCTAGAAGACTCTGTGGATGACTAGACTAGCGGTTCTGAACTGCTGCGTGTATCATGGTATGCAGCTGAGTGTGTCACCAGGAGCTGGACCGCCACTGCAAGAAACCCCCCAGCTACCAAAACAAAGCCAGCCCCCTTCACAGAGGTGGGAGGTTGCAGTGGCAGGGGCTTCTTGCGGGGAACATGGGGGTTGTGCTACCACAACAACTCCTGGGGCGGTGGCTTTTTTGGCAGAAGGAGACAGAGGGAGGTTGTGTCAGGCATGGCTGGGCATTCTGTCAACCGTGTCATGATGGGGCAACTAATAGATTTATGGTCTTATAGGGTGCGTCTACACTTGTAAATTAAGTCGACTTAAGCTTGCTTAAGTCGACTTAATTTAGTCTGCGTCTACACTACACTTTCCTTAAGTCGACTTAAGCAAGCTGCTTAAGTCGACTTAAGGAAAATTAAGTTGACTTTGTTAAACCTCCTTTAAAGTCGACTTTAGGCTTAATTCGATTTTCTAAAGTCGACTTAAGCCAGTGTAGACGTGGAGTAGCCCTAAGTCGACTCTAAATCGACTTAGGGCTCTCCAGGACTCCACCACTGCCCTCCCTGCCGGGGGGGGAGGAGTGGCACAGGGAGAGCCTGGCATGCCCCCCCACAGGGCAGGGCAGAGTCCTGCCCACCCTTCCCCTATGCCCTGCCAGGGTCCCTGTCCCCCTTTGCCCCATTGTACCCAGGTACAATGGGGCAAAGGCTGAGCACCCTGGCACTTGGCAAGGGGTGCCCCCTGCCACCGTGGACCTGCCCAAGGTCCCCCTGGCCCCTACCAGTTGACCTAGGCGTCCAGTGTGGATGCTCTAGATCGACTTTATAGGGTCCCCCCGAAGTCGACTTAAAATTTAAGTGTGGACGTGCTAAGTCAACTTAAATTCACAAGTGTAGACATAGCCATAGAGATCAAGCCTGATTATTTGACATTATTTATTCATCCTGTTTAAAACTCTTTTGTTTTGATTATTTGACACCTTTTAAACTCAAATGCTTAAACAGTTGGGAAGAAAAGCTCTTTTGTTAAATATTCAACTTTACCTTAATCCACATCTCTAGGTTTTATGATGAAAATCTTTAGGAAACCCAGGATCAAAAGACTTGACATTCCTCATATTTTTAAGGAAGAAAACAAAATCATCATCATCAACAACTGGGAAAAAGGACATAAACACCTTTTCTTTTCCCGTTGCCTTTAATTCATTCATTATTTCATCATACAGTAAGTTTGACAGTAATGTGGTCAGTTGTCTTTTTAATGAAAATGATTTAGAGATGAAAGTTTCACTATGTACTGTCAGTTTAATAATACACACATGCTACTGTTTTTAAACTCTGCCAGACCTCAGATGTAAAAATACGGTGAATAGAGTCCTGCTTCTTAGTTCTTACAGAGCACACCTCTGAAGAGCAGAGTCAGTCCATTCACACCACTCCATTTTCTCTCCCTGCCTGCGCACTGTAATTAAAGAAGAGACATATCAACATGAAATCAGATATGAGACACTGCCCAGTTGAAAAGGTTACTGCAGCAAATGAGCAATTAGTGCACCCTACTGCAATAACTGCTTCAGCTTCAGAAAAGACTCAGACAAAATACAATGGCTGAATAAACTAGCTTTGTAACCTGTTTGTCACAAGTCTAGCAGTCATCTATACACTGAATTGGCAGGGTATATGCTTCAAGGAGTGTAAGGCTTTGTCTACATTAGAAAAGATTTGTGAGCATACCTATACCAGCAAACCCTCCAAATAGGGATACTGTTTATACTGACTGAAGAGTACTTCTGTCAATATATCTTATACTGGTTCCTTGAATGAAAATAAAAAATAAAATAATAAAAATAAACTATACCGGCAAAAGCATTTTTATTCTAGGCACATATCCCTGCAACAAGCCCTATTGCCAACTCTGTCCACATATCTGCTCAAATGACACCATTATAGAACCTAATTAAACCAGATACTCCATCCAAGGCTCATTCACCTGCTCATCCACCAATGTGATATAGGCCATCATGTACTAACAATGCCCCTCTGCTTTATACACTCAACAAACTGGACTGTCTCTGCACAAAAGAATAAATGGACACAAATCAGATATCAGGAATGGTAACATTAAAAAACTAATAAGAGAACGCTTGAACCTTCTGCACACTCTGTGAAAGACGTGTCAGTTACAGTGCTTCAACAGAAAAACTTCAAATCAAAGCTTCAAAAAGAAACTGCAGAGTTAAAATTCTTATGCAAATTTGACAGCATTGGTGTGGGTCTGAATAGAGATTTGATCTGGTTCAGTCATTACAAAAAGTGATCTTTCCCTCTTTTAACCTTTCCATCTTCTTTTCTAAACAAACAAGGAGTTCTGTGGCACTTTTAAAGACTAACAAATTTACTTATTGCATGAGCTTTCATGGGCACTGGCCCAATGCCACCCCCGCTGTCCGTTCAGCCCTGGGGAGGGGCCACGGGCCAGAGGGCCCCCTCCCTGTGCTGCTCCTCTGCAGTGTTCTGTGCCTGCCATCAGCCACATCCCAACCCACTCCACCCCCTGGGACAGATTGGCTGGCTGGGGAAAGGGCAGGCACACACGAAACACTGCAGAGGACCAGCACAGGGTGGGTGTCCTCTGGCCCCAGACTCCCCCACCCCGCAGCATTGAAAAGGCCCCTTCTAGCACCTGGGGTGGGGGCCTGCATCCACCCCACCACCGTTCTGGCCTGCGAGGGCTCACAGGCCAATTGGTCTTGGGACCCGCACTCCCCTAGGGATGGCCCTGACTGTGACCTCAAAAGCTCATGTGATAAATACATTTTGTTAGTCTTTAAAAGTGCCACAGGCCTCCTTGTTTGTTTTGCTGAAATAGACTAACACAGCTACCACTCTGGAACTTATCACCTTCTTATCTCTTATTCCACATTGTTTGAATCCAAACAACTTGCTTGCTTTGCTGAAATAATTCTGAACTGATCTTGTGACTTACCCTTCTCTGCATTTATATACTGTAAACTTCATTTCATGTGTCTGATGAAGTGGGATTCTACCCATGAAAGTTCATGTGATAAATATGTAACCCATATGCCTAAAAAGGCTATCTCTGAGAGACCTGCTAAG